>PHNY01274899.1:0-16083 GCA_003724115.2 Anethum foeniculum | reverse complement strand
ATAAATAATAAATTTAAATATGTTAGTAGAGATAATCGAACCTAAAAATATTTATCGGGTTTCGTTTGATTTATTTCGATTCTATCTTGAGTTCTAGAAATCAGATTTTGACAATTTTACAGCTCACGCGAAACTCAAGAAATATTCTGTAGTTCAGTGATAATTTAAAAGGTATTATTTACATAAAATTTTCGAGAAATTGAAGAGAAAAAATAGTTACGAATTTTTATTTTATGTATTCTATTCAATTTAGGATACATAATCTATTCAATTTAGGATACCTACTAACTAATCTATTCAATTTAGAAGACCTACTTAGTTTTGGTTCAGATTATGAAAATAAAATATTCCCTTATTTTAATCTAACGGTTACCATCTATTTAATTCAAGATCTAATGGTCCATGTTACATTGGTAGTACATGACCAAATATTTGGATAAGATATCTCTTAAGCATATTATATTATACTAGCTTTGCCCGTGCAATGCACGGGTTGTACGGTTCCTTTTACATCTTTATTTCTGTATTTTTGGTAATTATATTAATATATTTAAAAATTCAGAACATTGTAATATTTCATAGAATTCGTAAAAACACAAACTATATAAAAAAATCATGTGAAGATCTAAGGTTTAACTGTTATAGAGAGAATCAATTGTAAAAAATTTATCGGGTTTCGTTTGATTGATTTTAACTCTATCTTTGAGTTCTAAAAATCAGATTTTGACGATTTTACAACCCATACGAAATTCACGAAATATTATTTAATTCAGTGATGATTTAAAAAGTATTATTTACATATAATTTTCTATAAACTGAATAGAAAAACAATTACGAATTTTGTATTGAGTACTCTATTCAATTTAAAGATACATACTTAACTAATCTATTCAATTTATGATACCTACTTAGTTTTGGTTTAGATTATAAAAATAGAATATTCCCTCATTTCAGATCCAACGCTATCATCTGTTTAATTTAAGATCCAATAGTACTTATTATATTGGTGGTACATTACCAAATATTTGTATAAGATCTCTCTTATGCATATTATTTTATAAAAATATAATTTCTGATATTTTCCCATATATATTTTAATAATTATTTTTTTATGAGTTAGCTACTTTTTGTTGGTCGAAATTTTAATTATTGTATGTCACTGAATATCACAGTATAATGCTTCAAACTTTATAACTTGTTTCAAGAATTAAAAAAAAAAATTATAGTAATCTGTAAATTAATTAAGACAAATCCTAATTTAACTAATTATGAAACCGAAGATATTAGAACTAGTTTGATTAATTTACTTGTAAACTAAAACTAAACAGTTTGAAAGAACCAAGATTTTGAATTTCAATTTCACCCAGGGTAACCAAATTCGCTTTCATAGCAATCAGTAATGTTGTAAAATATTAAGAATTTTGTATAAGTACTCTATTCTATTTTTTATCAAGTACTCTATTCTATTTAGAATACTTACTTAGCTAATTTATTCAATTTAGAAGACCTACTTAATTTTGGTTTAGATAATGAAAGTAGAATATTCTTTTATTTTACATCCAACGGGTACCATTTATTTAATTCAAGATCTAACGGTCCTTATTACATTGGTAGTACATGACCAAATATTTGGATAAGATCCCTCTTGTGCATATTATATTATAAGGATATAATAAGGATATAATTGGTAGGAATGCCGAAGACCATTAATATTTATGAGTTAAAAATCAATCAAAATTTACCCCTTATTATGTGCAAATAAACGCATCATAGAAAAAGTGATTGAACAATTATAAGCAATTAATCGGTCTCATAATTTTTTGACTAGGTTTGATTTTAAATTTAAAATAATTTTGAATTTTAAAAATCCGATAAAATGGAATTTGGACCTTTTATATATATATATATATAACGACCTCTCCTACCCTAAAAAAAATAAAAAATAAAAAATAAAGAAAGAAAAGGACCTCTCCAACCGATGCTTATTTGTCTTTTCATTGTCTGATTCGTTATTGTTCCATCACACTCCAAATATTTAACATTTCCAATTAAATTCTACTGTTCTTGTGGAATTCTAGAAACACGCTTGTGAATTGTTAGTAGTATAATTCTCTGACTCGATCATATAGGCAGTATTGTACTACTGGTTTACCGTACCTCAGATCTGGAAAACTAGTCAATCAGGAATCAGGATGTACAACTTGAGTTGTAATTTGTGTGGAAATTAAGCTTATTAGTAGTTCAGTTAAATTGAAATGGACTCGAAAACGGTCCCGTTTCACTCTCGAGAAAGTTCTGGTTTGGAAATTGGATCCCTAATGTACTCGTCAATCATGTAAAATGGAGTACATTTTCAGCTGAATTGAAATGGACTCGTTCAGGTCCAGATTGGTGTAGCAAAAAGAATATACATATTATTATGATGAATTACTCGCTCTACTCTCAAAATATTTGGTATGCACAAAAACTACACTAATAAAAATAACTGAAATTGTGTTCTGTTGGCATTTCAGCCTGTACTAAATAGTGGTGAGGAAAGTAACTAGTTATGATGTGTTTGGTTTTTAAGATGTAACACTTCCAGAGTTGAAGACTCCATTGATTATTAATGTTCATATAAATACTACGTCTACAAAGTCTTGCCCACTGGCATGGTAGATAAAGTCTAAGGTTTAATCCTGTGTTCAGGCGTGTGTTTGTATTAATGTCCATGGCAAAGTTTCGCGATCCAATGAGGGAAATGGAGGAAAGCTTTGAGAGAATTAGGATTGAGGAAGAAGAGGAAGGGGGTTTAAATTATGATGAAGCGACAGAGGAGCTATCAGAAATCAATACAAAATGGTGTCTTGTTGGTAAGTTTCTAACTGAGGCAAGTATTGATTTTCAGGCGATGCAACATACGATGACAGCTGTATGGAGACCGGGAAGGGGAATGTATGTGAAGGAGTTAGATCGTAATCGGTATATTTTTCAATTTTATCATGAACTGGACATTGTTAGAGTAATGGAGGGTAGTCCTTGGAAGTTTGGTAGGTTTCAGTTGATATTTGAACGAATGAAGGAGGGGGATAATCCCCGAGAGATGATGCTTAATAAGTTGGATATCTGGGTTCAGCTCCATGGGATGAGCACTGGGTTCATGTCGCAGAAAGTAGTAACAGATATTGGCAACTATATTGGCAGGTTTATCGAATCGGACTCAAACAACTTTGTTAGTGCTTGGCGAGATTATCTAAGGATCCGTGTTATAATTGAACTAGATAAACCATTGAAACGAAGGATGAGACTTAGGAAGAGTGCAACCTGTGAATGCTGGGTCAATTTTAAGTATGAGAAAGTTCCAACGTTCTGCTTTATATGTGGCTTAATCGGTCATAGTGAGAGATTTTGTGAAAAACTATTTGATACTCCAGCTGATTCGACTGAAAAGTCATATGGGGCTTGGATGCGTGCGGATCCGAAAAGGAGGAATTATACTATGGGTGTTAGATGGCTTAGACACGGTGGTGCAACCTCCTCTGAAAAAACGACGACCGGAGTTGGAGAAATGGATAAGGGTGGGACTACAGCTAGACACGTGAATGATGGTAACAATCTCACTGATTTTGGGGATAGAGCGGTTAGGCGGGAAAATTTGAATACAGAGAATGTAGGCGTGAATCAAGGAAATAATAATACGGTGTTATCCACTCAGTTAAATGTAAAAGCGGGTTGAATGAGAAAGATATGGATGAGGATCACATTGGATTTGTAGAACGAGTTGGGCTTGTGGAACAAATTGGGCTTGAAATAATTGACCCAAAAAGACGTCGAACAGAAGAGTCCAACACTTGTGGGCCCATAATCCAAAGAGAAGGGGATGTGGTGAGGACTAACTCTCATGAGATTGAAAATGTGGTTTCAAAAAATGGATTAGAGAAAGGAACTGTCGAGGGATAGGCCGTCCTTCGAAAATTCAGTTCCTTATGGACGTTATACGTCAAGAAAGGCCTGATTTTGTTTTTCTGTGCGAAACAACAGGAAGGAAAGATAGAATGGAATGGATTAGAGAGAAAATTGGCTATGATGGTTTATTTGTAGTTGAGCCTCAAGGAAGAAGCGGGGGTGTTGCTTTGTTCTGGAAAGAGATGAATCAAGCGAAGCTCATTGGGTATTCTAAAAATCATATTGACATTGAGGTTACGATTGATGGCATGGATCCTTGGAGATTGACAGGAATGTATGGTGAGCTGGATAGATCACAGTGGAGGAAGACTTGGGACTTGTTGAGAAACTTAGCTAGAGACTCAAATTGCCCTGGTGTGTGATTGGCGACTTGAATAATATTAAAGCTCATGAGGATAAACGTGGTGGAAGCCAATATCCGGACTGGTTATTGGAGGGTTTTAATGAAGTTTTGTTAGCTACGGGTTTGACTGATATGGACTTAGTGGGGCATCAGTTTACCTGGGAAAAAGGAAGGGGCACAGTGGATTGGATGGAGATTCGATTAGATAGAGCTCTTACCTGTTCGTCCTGGTTGCAGTCTTTTCCCCTATCTAAATTATATAATTTGGAGTTTTCTGTTTCAGACCATAGTCCATTGCTGTTGGTGCCAAGACCTGTAAACGTCCAGGTACTCTCAAGTCATTTTAGGTTCGAAAAATCTTGGTTAACAGAACCGTTGTGTGAACAATTAACTCGTGACAGCTGGGAGTGGGACTCAACGGGAGATATTCAGCAAAAAGTAAAAAGGTGTGGGGAGATGCTATGGAGTTGGGGTAAAGAACTAACAGGAAACTTTGGGAGGCGTATAAAAGATTGTAAGGTTCAGTTAAAACGCCTTCGTCACATGAGGGATATTCAGTCCCAGATTGAATATAATGCAGTTAGGAAACAATTGTCTCTGGTTTTAAATCAAATGGAGATATTTTGGAGACAGCGATCAAAACAATTATGGCTGCATGCTGGTGATTATAATAGCAAATTTTTTCACGCGTCAGCTAGTATACGGAGGCGAAATAACCAGATTCAAAGATTAAAAAATGATCAGGGAGTTTGGTTTGATTGGGATAATGGTTTGACAGATCTTATGTCGGATTATTTTACTGGTCTTTTTTCTGAAGGTCAGGTTCAGTGGGATTATGTAGTTCAGTGTATTCCGACGACAATAACTCAGTTGCAGAATGCAGAGTTAATGCAGTCCATAACGGAAGTAGAGGTAAAAAGTGCGTTGTTTCAAATGCATCCAGATAAGTCCCCCGGACCGGATGGAATGACACCGAGTTTCTTTCAAAAGCATTGGAAAATTGTTCGTAAAGATGTGGTTGATATGGTCGGGAAGTTTTTTACTGAAGGTATAATGCCAAATGGCCTTAATGTTACAAATCTTGTGCTGATTCCAAAAAAGAAATGCCCTACTAATATGACTTAATTACGCCCTATTTCTTTGTGTAATGTGTTAGTGAAAATCATTACAAAAGTTTTGGCAAACCGTTTGAAAGCTGTGTTGAATTTAATCATTTCAGAGAATCAGAGTGCTTTCATACAAGGTAGATTGATATCGGACAATGTGATGATTTCATACGAAATAATGCATTATCTAAGTAGGAAAAAGAGGGGTAAGGAGGGTCTCATGGCTCTTAAATTAGACATGAGTAAGGCGTACGATAGAGTTGAATGGGGCTATTTGAGGGCGGTACTTCTGAAAATGGGGCTGAATGATTGGTGGGTGCATTTAATTTTACAGTGTGTAACTACGGTATCGTACCAGATTGTTCATAACAGGAGGGAGGTGGGTCCAATTGTGCCTGGTAGGGGTATTTGACAAGGTGATCCCTTGTCGCCTTATTTATTTATCATTTGTTCAGAGGGACTATCAGCATTAATCAAGCATTATGAAGCTCGGAATTGGATTCATGGGGCTAAGATTTGCAGGGGTGCTCCAAGTATAACGCATATGTTGTTTGCTGATGATAGTTTCATTTATTATCGGGCTAAGGAGGAGGAGATTATTAAGATAAAAGATTTACTGCAAAGTTTTGAAGCAGCCTCAGGGAAAAAGGTAAATTTCCAGAAGTCATCAGTTTATTTCAGTAGGAACGTTGATGAAGAGTC
The DNA here is from genome assembly GCA_003724115.2 of Anethum foeniculum. Taxonomy (NCBI): domain Eukaryota; kingdom Viridiplantae; phylum Streptophyta; class Magnoliopsida; order Apiales; family Apiaceae; genus Anethum; species Anethum foeniculum. Next base: position 9,987 of record PHNY01274899.1, on the reverse strand, counting down.
TCGAGTATATTATAGTCAACTTCTTCAAATGGTGCAATCGAATATTGGGAGCTCTTACTTAGGATTACCGAGCATGATGGGGCGTAGTAAGGTGGCTACTATGGGGTACCTGAAGGATAAAGTTCGAGCTCGACTAAAAGGCTGGGACGGTAGATGGTTCTCTCAAGCAGGCAAGGAAGTTCTGGTTAAAGCAGTACTTCAAGCTGTGCCTTCCTATACTATGAGTGTATTTCTGTTACCAGTGAAGATAATTCAGGACCTTGAAAGCATGTTTGCAAAGTTTCGGTGGGGTTCAAACTTGGCGGGCAATAAGCGAATTCATTGGATGAGTTGGACCAGATTGTGCAGGCACAAATCAAAAGGAGGGATGGGGTTTCGTGATCTTAGAGATTTTAATTTGGCCATGCTAGGCAAGCAGGCGTGGAGGTTTATTTCGCAGCCTAACAGTTTGGTAGGTCAGGTATATAAAGCAAAGTATTTTCCACGATCACATTTTCTGGATGCTCAGTTAGGTAATAATCCTAGTTTCATCTGGCGGAGTGTTTGGGAGGCTAGAGCTATGATTCTTGCAGGAGTCAGGTGGAAAGTAGGCCTGGGGACGGACATAAAAATTATAGGACAGTCGTGGTTGCCTGATGAACAAAATCCTTATATTACCTCTGATAACATGGCTTTTGGTGATAACACAGTATCAAGTTTAATGGATACAGTCAGGAGAACATGGGATGAAGATATCATTACGGAACTATTTAATGAAAGAGATCAACGTTGTATCCGTAGAATTTCTTTAAGTGAGTTTCATACGGCGGATTGTCTCTACTGGAGTAAGGAGAGCACAGGGTTATATTCTGTTCGAAGTGCATACAGGCTATTGCAGGTGCAGAAAAACTTGTGGCAACGTAACGACAATGGGAGTATTTGGCATAAGTTGTGGAAGATTAAGGCCCCTCCTAAAGTAATAAATTGTTTATGGCGAGCAGTTACTCAGTGCTTACCAACTTTATCTATGCTGTGGTGTAAGTATGTTCCTGTTGTTGACGTTTGTCCTATCTGTCAAGCCAGTGAAGAATCTATATTTCATGCGTTGGTGCGCTGTCAGTTCGCTAGGCAGTGCTGGAGTGTAGGTTTCCCAGGTATTCAGTTAGATTTAGCAGATGATTTTCAAGGGTGGCTGAGTTACCAGTTTGATGTAGGAGATAAGAATTGTCACGCGGAAATAACCACATTGTGTTGGGCTATTTGGAAGGCTAGAAATGGTGTCGTTTGGAACCAAAAACAGTCCCAAGCTCAAGAGGTTGTTAAATCAGCAAGTCAGTACCTTGTTCAATGGAGATATGCCCAAAACTGGTCGTCTAAAGCTCTGTTTCTTAATGGTGATGAAGGGGATGGAGCTATGAAATGGGTAGTGCCACAGGGAGAAATAATCAAGGTAAATGTTGATGCAGCAATCTTTGAAGATCAGGGCGCTATTGGTTTTGGTATGATTTCCAGAGATAGTAAAGGTGAGATCATTATGGCCAGCACCAGTCTGCAGCAAAGCATGGCGACTCCGAAGTTGGCAGAGGCCATGACCATCAAAGAAGCACTAAGCTGGATCAAAAGACAACCATGGCAAGAAGTGGTGCTGGAAACCGATTGTTTAGTTGCAGTCCAGGCGTTGAGAAGTAAGGTGGTAATGTTATCACCATTTGGGCAGGTTGTGAGTGATTGTAGGGAAGCGTTAAGAAGTTTAAACATATGTTCGGTGTTCTTTGTTAAGCGATCTGCAAATATGGCAGCTCACCTTTTGGCGAAGATGTCGTATTCTCACCCAGGTCGGGTTTTCGATAGGGGTCTGTCCCTGTTGAAATTCAAGATGTAATCTTAAGTGATGTTTCTCCTTAATAAAATTTTCTTGTTCGTCAAAAAAAAAAAAAAGTTGAGTTAATCGAAGTTTGATTGCATATCATAAATTTAATTTTGCAATTTTAAAAAAAAGTAAAAAATATATTTAAAAATATATATATATATACAATTTTTAATAATATAACTTCTAAATTTTTTATTATATATATATATATATATATATATTTCAGCTAAAATTCGACTAATTTAACTCTAAAAAGGTCAAAAATGAATAAATATTTTGAAACGGAGATGATATTATGGTTTTGTATATTATTCCCTCGGTCACCTTTGTCACCTTTTACGTACGTAACTTATATGTATTGAACTTGCACATATATATTATTTCCTGTATCCTCTTTTATCTCCATTTTTAACATATTTATTTATTCATCCTAGTTGGACTAATTGAAAAAGAAGTCTAAACAAGGCCCGAGTATATATTTTTTTTAAAAAAAAAGAGAAAAGTGAATGACATGTGAATGACCTGGGCAGCCGAGCCGGTGGCAGGAATCAAAACCGCGTAGACAGCCATGCGCATTTAATTTCCCTTGTTCTTACTTATTCAACACCCTGTCCATTTACGCATTTTTCTCAACCTCTTTATTTTCTTGGTCAATCTATGTTCGAGAACATATAAAAATAAGTATTAATTTTTTTAATTTTAAATTATTTTTATGGATGAAATTATTGTATATTCAAAAGGACTATTAATATTTATGATTAGAAGATCAGTTAAAAAATTTCTATAAAACTAAAAATCAATTAAAATGATCCAAATTTATGAGAGTTAATTATTATTATTTGTTATTGAGCACATATTAAAAAAACTGATTTTCTTTTTTAATTTTACCAACTTCCGTAATACTTTCTCTGCCATTATGTAAGTTGTTTGACTTTTTTACATGTAATTTTAAGTGATTTGATTTATATTTTTAAACTTTTTCTAATAAAAAATATAATATATTTAATTTTTATTTAGAAAAAAAATATAAAAATTAATAATTATAACTATGCAGTTAAAGCATCTAAAATTACATGCAAACAAATTAAAATGACTTATATAATGTATCAAAGGGAGGATTTAATTTTCGTTCACGAAAATTAAGGACTCCAACATTTCTCACTATATAGAACTTATTTCTCGTCATTCTTGTAAAAAGTACGCATTTACGTACTTCTTTTTAGAAATGTATTATTTTTGAAAAATATGATAAATCAATTACACCTCCTAATTACATATCCTGTTAAACTTATTATATATATATATTTTTTGCCATAAAACTTATTCTATATTTTAGTTCATCATAGGTGTGTTTTAATGATACTTACAAATATTTTGGAAATAGCAAATCTACTAAGGAGGCGTTCAGATCGTATTTAGGAATCGGAATCGGAAATAAGAATGAATGGTACGGGAAAAAAGGTAAATGAGAATGAGAATGACATGGAGTCTCAATGGGTGTGGAGGGTATAATTTACCTACCTTGAGTGAATGAGGTTCTCATTCCATACACCAAAATTACAAATCTAAACACTAATGTATGTGATTAAGGTTCTAATTCCTGTTAACAACCATGGGCCAAACACAAAGCCGGGTCTGAGCATGTTCCAGGTGTGTCATTGAATAGGACCCAATATTTGGGTGGGGCACATTTTTAATAATATATGTATATGTATATATATTTTTTGATTGAAAAATTAAAAATGTACTAAAAAATTAAATTCTTAAATTTGAAAAAATTATAAGAAAAAAAGAGATAAAAACTATTGTTAAATAATTATTAATTATCATCTCGATCAAGTGTTTTGTTAATTTTTAAGATTTAAAATGGATATGAATTAATTATATAGATTTAAAAATAAAATATAACATAAAAGCATATAGATACAATGTTAATTATATTAAATTTTTGATAGTGCTAATATCATTTTCTAGACATACTACTATATCATTAATAATATATTCTAAAATATATCTTTTTATTGTTTACATATTAAAAAAAAGAGTGTCAATTAATTTTAAATAAGTTTACATAAAAAATAGGTTTTTTTTGTATATGTTATTTACAATAATAAACCGTGTCTCATTCTTTTATTAGGAGTTAAACGTAATTTGTTACATGTATAATATTAAAGTTTTAACGTTGAAATACATGTTAAATTAATAATTATTTGTATTTTTAAAATTTTTTAATGTCGGAATAGACTAATAAATTTTTTAAATTATAAATATAGTCAACAATAAAGAGAAATTTAATAAATTAATACATTTATCCATTTTTTTATAAATAGTGATTGAAAATATATTATTATTGAATTTAATTTAAAATAATATATGAATATAATTTTTAGATAATTATTATTATTTTTATTACTTGTATATATTTTTTAATATCATTATAAGAGCATTTTTTTTATGTTACACAGAGCATATAAAAACTTAAACTCAGGCACGCCCATGACCAAACACACCCTAAATATTTTTCAATCCGGTGTCACCATACTGTTCTGTGCTCTCCGTCCCTTTCAATGATGAAATTGACCGACTTTGATCATAGATTAAATTCATCGATTTATTAAATTAAAAAATTGAACATTGCATATTAAAATAAATAATTATAATTTGTAATGGATAATTTTTGAAATATTTTTTAATTATATAATATACATACATTTTAGTTAAAATTTAATTAATTTAACTATCAAAAATTAAAACTGAACAACTAATTAAGAAGAGAAGGAACAAAAAATTTACATAATTTCTTTAGCAGTCATTAAATTCAAATCTGAGATAACATCTGTTGACTAGATTAAGTCAATAATTTTTTTGACAGGCAAGTCAGATAAGTAACTTTGTAGAGTAGGAATTTCAAAGACAACTTATTACAGTATTAAACGTGCTTAAAAGCACAAAATGTAAACAATGTTTTAGGTTCCATGAGTATTATTACTATTTTTTTAATATTTGACGCTTTGACTTTTTCACACATCTTTAGGTGATTTGACCGAATAGCTAGAATTATTTATTTTTAATTTTTTTGAATTAAAAAATACAATCAAAATTTTAATTCAGAAAAAGAAAATTTAAAAAAATAATGATTTTAACTATCCGGTCAAAACATCTAAAGATGTGTGTCAAAAGTCGAAGCGTTAAATATTAAAAAACAAAGGGAGTAATATATAAGATATATTAATCGCAGAATTTTATTGATTTTTTTAAATATTTTTTGTGAACAAATATTAAAATTCAAATTTTTATTTTAAAAAATTAAAAATAATCATTGAAGTTATATGTACAATATATCTTAAATTATGCGTAAAAGTTCAAGTGGACAAGTAATAGGACGGAAGATCCTATTATACGGAGTATTTACTATTCTATAAAGATCGAAATACTGGTTCGAAGACAATAATTGTTGTTTGATAATCAAATTAAATATTAACGCATATATTTATGATTTAATCTCAGCCCTTAATTAATCGAATTTTCTATCACGTGCCAAAGGCTAAAGGGCACATGATAATTGCGAAAATTTATAATTTAACTTATTTTGATTGGTTCTTTTTCTTCGACAGTGGTGGACTCCTACATGCGAAAATTTATAATTTAACCAAATTTATAAATTTTTGCGATTATTAAGTGCAATTGGGCATATAGCAAAAAAACCTTGGATTTTTCTCCCATATGCTCATGGGCACGCAATAAGCGCGGAGACTTATAAAATTGAGTCATTTTGATTAGTGTAGTTTTTGTGAATGCAGAGGGTCCGCCACTATTTTAAAAAGAAACCAATTAAAATGGTCCAATTTTATAAGTTTTCGCGTTTATTATACGTCCACGAGCACATGGTAGAAAATCCGAAAAACCTTTTAGCCCGAGTCTTTAATTTCGATAAATCTACTCTCGCTAGTATAAAACTGATACAGTTTTTTCTTTCCCCAGCTAAAGACACTTGCATTTTCCGATAAAGATCGATTATCATTAAACCAAGAGATAGAGATCGTCCACAATAATACAAAATTTGTGTAATCTAGATTGACATTTAGAGGACTAATAATGTAGATACAGATACTGGATGAATAAACAAAGGTCAAGACTAGCGATCACGAGTGTAGATCTCTTGGAGTTGAAATGAGGAGTTGGCAAAAGTACACAGAGTACACACCTCCCTTGAATTCAATGCCCTTAATATTATTTGTCTCCGTAACATTACATCCTTGCAGGCTACAGCTGTTCCGCGTCCTTCTTTAATTCTCAGAGCAAGTTCAATGCAAGATATAAAATGGCTATAGTTATTGCTATAATTTGGCACCAAAAACACTTTTTGGTGCTAAAATAAAACTTCAACTCCAAAGCTAGATGCATTTTAAAACCAAATATTTCCAAATTTACCTAAATTTTGTTACTTTTCCCTGAGTTTCATTTAAAGCACACTAACATGCATCTTATTTATAATTGTTTGATGATGTGGCTAAATGCATAAATGCATCTTTGGTTTCAAATTTAGAACCAAAGATGCATATATGCATATTTGCATCAAAGTATAGAACCACATTGAAGTTGAAATATTTGACATTTAGTTTCAAATTATAGAAATGACACCAAAAATAGCATTGCATTGGACTTGCTCAGTATTTCTTACTACTAATATTTCTCATCTGGAAATTTTATATTTTGTAGCATTGTTATACACAGACTTGGTAGGCCAATACAGCCACACAATAATATTTTATCCATTTCTTTTTAAGGGTCATATTTAATTTTTTTAGTAGTCAAATTGATCAATTTTTAATTAAAATTAAAAATAGTCTTATTTTTTAGAAAAAAAACTGAAAATTATATATTAAAATAGATTAAATATACTTTTCAATTATATAAATTTTTTTAATTATAAACTATTTATAAATTTCAGCCAGAATTTGATTAATTTGACTTTCTCAAAACTTAAAAAAGAGGACTGAGAGAATAATTTGTTACATTTAAGTGCAATTTCAATGCTAAGAGGTGTCAACGCCATTATTATTTATGAAGTTATTGGAATGTAATAGTGCAAATGTTAGAATATAATATAAGATCAATTTTGATATAGATGGCAGGGTCTCAAGTTTAATTTAGTGCCATTTCTGACCTTCTCAAAATTTGTTGTGAACATGTAGGTAAATGGGGAGTGTGTTATAATATAATCACTGTTCTAAAAATCAATCTAGGCTGCCGTTTAGGCGCTAAGCGGTGTTTAAACGCCCCGACTCGGAGTTAGGTGGTGATTTAGGTATTTTTTTTTCAAAAATCGGTCAAAATCTGGATTACGCGGTTCAAAGTCGGGTCTAGGCGGTCAAAATTCGGGCCTAGGCAGAACATGATTAAAAAAAATATTTTTTAAGTTCTTTGTGATTTTGATTCAATAATTTTATAATTGTATACAATTTCATACCAATTTCTAATATAAAGTATTGTGTAAGAATTAATAAGTGAGTTAATATATTTATTTTCTTATATAAAATATAAGAATGATATATTAATTAGTTTATAACTGTGACTTTAAATATATTTAATATTTTAAACTTGATAATTAGTTCATAAGAAGTGTCAAATGTGTAAATTTTGTTTAATACCATTCTAGTTTTTTTTTATCAAACAAATATTCGACCTACTGATTATTATATAATTATAAATATTAAAATTATTATTTATATTCTTCCGATTTATGTGCAATTAATCAGTCCGATTAATCTCTCAAAAATACCATCGTCGTCTTGGAACACTTAATACAATGTGTTAGATATGAATTATCACAAGGAAACTATGTAGACAGGGGTGAATGGATAGTTTCAAGATTTTTGATTTCTTTTCTAAACTGTTTGCTGTGATGTGTTTGTGTATGAATGCGGAATAGTAAGAACAAGAACACACAAATATTTCAATCTATTTTGTATAAAGTAATTCGAGTACTACAACTTCCAGGATGAAATTCTGGCTACAAAACGAGAACCGATTGTTTTTGTTTGCTTACAGAAAAAGAAAAGATGAATATTCTTTTTGTCTATCACACTTATGGCTAATGACTTGATGTGCATGATATATAAGACCTATACAAAACTAGTGTACATAATAATTTTACACAAATGCCCTCTTTCCGCAGTGACGACTGTAACAGACTGCATATAGTACACTGTGCAGATGAGGACCACCACTAGCCTTTTCTTTTCCGTTTCTTTCTCTCCAAGTTGTACTGTAGATTTGTCATCTGTTGTTGGACCACAGATCAGTACAGATGCTTCCAGTATTTGTCTCAATTTTCTTTCTGACTTTTACCTTCTTTTGTCTTGTTGTTAAACGACTAAGTGCTGATATCGTGCACTCCAGTATTTCTCTTCTCGAGAAATGTCGACATAGCTCTTTAAGACTTTGCTGAATAAAGACTTGACGACATAGAGCATAAGAAACTTTGTTGTATAACTATGTTGAAGACTTTACGGTATGACTATGTTGAGGACTTCACGGTATGGGTGAAAGGAGTATGCGACATAGCATAAACTGACTTCACGGTTTGAGCATTTGGACTTTACGGACTCAGCACTTCTCGACATAGCTTTAAGGACTTCACGACATAGTTCATTCTGAATTCTGGACATAGGGACTTAGAAAAATTTCTATATCTTATTCCTTCAAAGTATTTCACCCTGATGCATGAACAACTTGAACTTCTTCCAGGATGATTACTTCAAGATCCTATATACAATCTAGTTGCTAGAAACTTTCTAATTAAGCTCATTATTAACTTGAACAATCAGAAAAAAACTAAGTATTTGATAACAAAACAAGTACATTGGAGACCTATACTAAATTCCAGTGATAAAACACACTAGGTCATGTAAGTGACATTGTCACAATGTGTAGACTTGTTAAATGTGGTATTCAGACATGCCTTAAGCCCAACACAATGCAAGATCTGAGTTGGTTATTCAATGGGATGGTTGATGTGAATAGATGGAGGTCCATCTCATTACAACCAACTAAAATAATACATATATGGGAAATACTTTGGGAACTAATTTGGGGTATCTAAAATTTTTCATATAACATTCTTTTGGGAGCCGACATGATTCATTAGGGATTTGCTATTTTAATATTTGGAGATGTATTTGAGAGGTGTGTCGACTTGTTGGATGATGTATGATATCCTTTTAGAAGATGTATTATTCTTTATTTATAGAGATTTAGGATATGATTTTTATCATCCTTATAATTTTAAGAAATGTATCGAGAACTAGTAAATTTTATCTTTTTAACTTAGATTCGCGTAGCAAAACTTCTTATTTTTTAAAAAAAATATCATTGAAAGATATTTTCTATAATTAGTTGAAAATTATTTGTCATTACATATAGTGTAAACAATTAACTTGAGGATTAGGTTAATTATTATTAAATTAATATTGACAAATTATTTAGAGTACATAAATATGACATAACAGGCATAAACACTAAAATGGGTAACAATATTTCTGGAAACATGGATGTTTTAGTTAAGAAAAATAGAAAAGGTAACATGTTTTAATTGAAAAAAGTAACTCCATGTGATATTTTTATATAGTGTATAATTTTTTTTATGAAATTACTTTTTTCAAAGTACATAAGTAAAGGTAATTAGGTAAAATCAACATGTACACAAAAAAAGTACCAACGACCAAACTTTCAATGTTTCGTTTATTATAATATAGGATATGATATTATAATATAGTATAAATGATAGTTGTGTTACAAGACAACAATCTTAATGTAAATAAAAATATGGTGCAAATTTTAATAATTTCTTAAGTTAAGTCTTGGAATTTTAATTTTGCTCGTAAATTATATATAGTAGTATAATATAAATATTAGTGACAACAGTAAAATCTCGATAAATTAATGTTCTATAAATGAATAATTTGATCAAATAAATAATATTTTTTGGTCGCAACTTGGACAAACAGACTTACTAAATAATCTCGCTAAATGCATTAAAGAATATTTTTTTAAGTCTTTATATGTCATATGTAAATAAAAACGAATAATCAACATATTTTAAATAATATAATGATATATATATATATATATATATA
>PHNY01274822.1:445-13361 GCA_003724115.2 Anethum foeniculum | reverse complement strand
TTTAGTCTTTTCATAGAGTTATGGTTGAATTTGTTGGTGTGGTTGGATAATTTAGTTGTATTTTAGTTCAAGAACTGTAAGTGTAAGTTTTATGATTTTTGGGAAGTTGTAAAGTTGTATTAAATTTTAGTGGAGTTTGGATTTATTTATCTTTTTGAGGTTACCCATTTATTGGGTTGTTATATTACTAATATCATATTAATAAATCAGAGGTTGACTACTGATTTGGAAGCACTTTACCAAAAGTGGATTCAATTTGGGTCCGTTTTCGTAATGTTCAGTAATAAATCTTGGGAGATTGAATTAATGTGGGAAGGAGAAAGGTGTTCATTTGGGAAAGAATGGACTGTTTTTACAAAAGAATCAGACCTTCGGGATGGCGATACACTTGTAATGTTTCCATCTGGTCTTTATGGAGTTAACTATGTCAACGTAGTTATTTTCAAAGTGAAAGACAACTATGACAATGAAAAGCTTGGTAAATCCTTCTTCAAAATTGTTTCTAATTCTTTACTGGAGCAAGGAACAATGGTATGATTTTTTTTGTAGCTGATATGTAATTTAATTTAAATTTAGAATCTGTCTTACGGTTGTAAATTATACAATGCTGAATTGTAATTGTAATCATGATGATATTTACGTAAACAGGCTGTTCCTAAATGAATTAAAGATTTTTACTGTCAGAAGCTCATTGATATTCATAAAATTGAAGTTGTAGGAAGATGTTGGAGTGTTTCGTACAATTTTAATGGTGGTTATCTTTACAATCTTCGTGATGTAATGAAGTGCTACAAAGTAATTTTGAACGAAACAATCGTGTTTACGATTGTTGATAGCAACTGCATGTATGGCAGAATATACCAAGAAGATGGAAAAGAGGTCGATTATGTTAATTGTTATCTTGCAGGTTGTGCTGAAAGATGCAAGAATTGGGTATGAAGTCTTGCCTGAAAGGATTGTGGTATTATAGTCTAATCTCATTTGTATTCTATCATCGATACTATATTTTATTTTTTTCATTAAATAATATACTCTTTGTTTATCCTAGATTCAAAAGAAGAACTTGATAATGAGCATGGATGTGATGGAATGCTTAAAGAAATAGATGGATTTTTTCGTCTACTTGTGTTGTCGGAGGTAATATAACATTAGATAGATGACTAAATTTACAGTATATTGAAATATAATGCTTCAATTTAAGTTGGTAGTAATTCTGATTATTAAATGTTTATTTTGCAGCAGAAAATAATGGAATATCTGAAGTTCAAAGTTTTGATTTCAGTGAGATTGAATTTGATTCGGATGAAAACATGGACAAAACACCAGAAATTGGTACGATTGTTTTTTTTTAAAGAGCAATTTATATGTTGTTTGAACCAACTTGTATGCTAATCCATTTAAATTACAAAAGAATGTAAGGACCCAGATAATGTGCAAACTACTGATGTTGAAGAACCAAGAAATGCCACTAAAAATGATGTAAATGTGATCGAGAGTACCATCAAGAAATTTTCAGCAAAATTGAGCAGTTGTAATGTTAAAAACAGAACACACGGAGTGGTTAGATTTTATAATGCGATTTATTTTATCAAAAGTTCATTTTTGACAGAAATTGTATTAAGTGTAATATGCACCTTATATTGTTTTCCATGTCTAATAATCTGATTTTAATTTGGTAAAAATATGTACAGTATATTCCTCCATCTATCACTCCAACCAATCGATAATGGACACGTGGTGAAAGAGTTTTTTTGAAGACAGGGCATGGAAGTTGGAGTATTAAATTAGCTGTATCTAATGAAAGAGCTAGGTTTTCTGCTGGATGGAACAGTTTTGCAAATGATAATTTTCTCAAGAAGAATGAGACCTGGGAATTTGCTATGTCTGAAAAAGCAGAAGGAGTTGATTTCCTAGTTAAAAAACATACAAACCAGATGTCGGGTCTTTAAATATTCAAAATAAATATATTTGGTTGTTTGTTTGAAGGACATTTTATTAGCATAATGTTGAACATTGTCGATTTTGATAAGAAACAATGTATATGTTTCAGATTTTCTTGAAATTTCAATTTTGTTTTCTATTGAAATTAATTTAATTTTTTCAAAGTCTTTTGTTAATATTTAAAATTGGTTTAGTTGATATTTGAAGAATAATTATTTATACTTAGTAAGTAATTTATTTTTAGGCAGATATGGCTATATTTAGCTTCATTACGTTTTAAGAGTAAAGTAAATTTAGTACTCTAAGATAGGTCTCTTATTAGAGAATAAAAATTTGATAATTGAAATTTATTAATAATGTGATTTAACATTTTTGAAGAATTAAGACGACAAAATAAAAAACGTAGTTGATAATTAATAGTCCATATTACTATATAATATAACAGAGCTGCAAAAACAAAATATTTTTTCTATTAGGACATATTTTAATTTCTTATTGTTATTTTTAAAATATTACATTTTTTAAAATTCTTTAGATATATAATATTATTTGAGAATGGTAATGGTCAAAGTATTACTACATAGTTGGTACGGTTGAAATATATTAAGTGACCCAGTGAGCAATAGTGAGATAGAATGGGATGCATACAGATCTAAGAAGAAAAGGGTCGAGAGAATCTGATTGAAGAGCGGCTAACTTCAAAATAATTGAAAGTAAAACTTGTATCATATCATCAACACCACGGTATTGCTTCTTCTCTCTGATTTGTATATGTTCAATCATACTATAGTTAGTAATTCTTATTTTTTTGTATGCACGAACATTTGATTCAATAGATATAGGTTCAATTGCTTTAGATATTTAATCTAATACGAAGGATAAATCTAGAAGTAGTACATGTTTAGATTTTCGGCTGCATTTGGTATGAAAAGTTATTGGATGTTTGTATTTATAGTGTTGAGATATTGGGTATAATTGTTCATTTAGATTTCTGAATGGATAAAGCACTTAAGAGTTCATTTTACTTGTACATAACAGAAATGAGTGGGAGTAACACATCCGTAAATGCAAACATCCAATCATTAAAAGATGCCAATATGGTAAATTCATTCCGTTTTCTTTGTTTTATGAATAGTAACCTATAAAAATTATAATTTCATTATAATACATTTGTTTGAACTGAAATTGGGCAATACAGTTGAAAAGCTTTAGTGACATTCATCATTCATTCATTATGTTCCTATCACGCGAGGAAAGTGGACGGGAAGATGTGGTATGATGTATTTAACCTCATGTTTATCTGATTGTGGCCTATTTGTTCTTTGAATTAAGTTGTCGACATTTCAGAACCTACCACTGAATCTCATTGTTGAATATCGGCAACAGATACCAGGAGAAATTATTCTACAATTGCCAAATGGCCATGAGACTGGTGTCAAATACCAAAAAAATGACCACAGTTTTTGTCATTTGTCTGAATTTAATAGAGAATGTAGAGGTTTACTTGGTTCCATCCTGATATACTCATTTATGGGTAATGGGAGATTTGCTGTGTCCTGTTTAGGAAATGATTGTAGTGAGGTAATATATTTTGCGAATAGGAGATTTCCACATGTTCCAGAGTTTAAGCAAGGTAATATATGAATAATAAATTAATTAAATTATCAAATTAAAAAGGTTACAATCATGTATTTACAATACGGTTAGAGTTCTAATATTATTTAAATTTTTTGCTAATAATTATCGATCTTGTGAACGGGTCACAGTGGAAATTCTTAGTTAATCTGAACAATCCAGCTTTGCAAATGGGACAAATAGTAAGCAACTTGTTTTGTATTTCTTTATGTTGAAAGTGTTTTTTTTTTCAGGATAATTTATCTTGTCTATAAACAGAAAGTTAGTTATCTGATTTTTTAAATATGATTTGATGTTATTTTGTTCCCAACCTGTTCCCGAAGTTTTTTGAAGAATGTTTGGACATCAACTACCACCGATAGTTAAGATGTATTTGAGGAATGGCGAAGTGTATGAAGGAACCTGTTCAAAAAGTGAGAGAAAAATGAATGATATCAGTGACATTATTCTCACATATGGTTTGAATGAAAGTCAAAAGCTGCTGTTTACATATTTTGGAAAAGGGAATTTCTTTGTAATGATTTTTGATAGCTCAGGTGTGGAGAACCTATTATTGCAAGACTCAGATTCAGGTTTCTACTTGCGGACTTGATTAGTGTGATTTTGATTCATCAAATATACATATACAGATAGTTTGGAATAATTTTAATGAAATATTCACAATGCTAATTGCTTAGCAGAATCAGAAGACGAAAGTAAGAGCGATGGCTTGCCAATTCTTGAGGCTAATGAGCCACAGGTTGTCGAGAATATAGATGCTGAGGTAGTAAATGAGAATTTGTTTTTTACTTCAGTAATGACTTTGTCTAATGTCAACTACTCTTGCCATGGACCGGTATGTATTTTATACAGAATTACCATATGTTGATAAATTTGAATCTAGTTCGATGTCTAGAACAATGCTAGTATATTTCTTGGAGTACATTATATACTAATTAAAAGTTTTATATGTTAGTATATTCAGAATACATAAAGCTAGAGAGAGGACTTGGATAGCTGGCGATGTTGCTATTTTGAGGACTGATAATGGAGAGTGGAATATCTTAATAGTTCCAGTTGGCTACTATGCAAGATTTTATGGAGGCTAGAATAAATTTGCAAGAGAGAATAATCTCACATTAGATGAAACAGTAGTGTTTAACTTTGTGGAAGAAGAAGAAGCATTTGTGTTTGTGGTCCATTTTCCACAAAGGCATTAATAGTTTGGATAATTCACGAAACTATTAAGTTTAAACTATTAGTTTTCTTTTAAAGTATAAGACATGTATTAAAACTTTAGATTTTTAAAATAGCTTGTTTGGTGATGTATTGCAGTTTTTCAGGGGCAATTTTTTTAAGTATAAGACATATAAGAGAAGTTATTTACAGTATTGACTATAGTCCATTCCTTTAATAGTTATCCTTACATTAACAATACAACTACACAATTATATTGTACAATTCTCACAGACAAAACTTCATATTATGTGGTGATATTATGTTGTGGTAAATTGTACCTTTAAAATAATGTAAAATAAAAAGTAAAACACGCTAAATACTCGCCTAATAACGAATTTAAAAATGAATCATGAAAATTGAAATTGAGTGTAATACTTGAATCCTTGTAAACCATAGAGCAATATTCAAAATTATTAGTAGCAAATTCGACTGAAACAAATGGAAAAGTTGAAAACCGTACACAGCAAAATCTTCACGCACAATCAAAGAAAACTAAAATTATTTACTTTTCATGATTAAAAAAGAAAAATCCAAACACTGATGGATTAATCCACCTTTAAAACCCATGCTGGAAAGCCACAACACCAGAACAGCTTAATGGTTATTTTTCCTGTAATAATTTGTTGAAAGTTTTGAGAAATTTTATTAGAAGGCGATATAGAATGACATGTGCATTTACTTATATAAAATAATTAGAAACAAACCACTAACCACTTTTATTTTTTTGGATGTTGAAAAGGCAGACTCAAGAGTGGTACCAACATCGTCCAATTCAACCAAATTGCTCTGAAACAAAGCAGAAAAATAGTTTATCTTCATATATTTCTATTTTCCTGCTAAATATAGGTGAATATAAAAAAAAGTTCAGATGCTTACACTATCAAAGCCGGTACTCTTGTAACCACTAACCATTGCTCCAGACATTGCAGAAGCAGAGCCCAAAGGATCATATGCATCAATAGCATAATACATGTGACTGCCTAATTTGATATTGTCATCACAAATTTGAATTTTCATCTTGATTTCTTTTCCACAAAGTTCTTTTAAATTTGGAGGAAAAGTGGCACTTGACTGTATTAATTTAAAAAGAAGCATATATTAAATACAAAATAGCATTAACATAGTAGCCGCATATATTATCATCTACTATTAATTGATGAATAAAAAACGTGATGTTATAGTGAATACTTTCAGTGATGTTATCATTTTTGTAACAGTCATTCCCATCATCCTTTTGACACCACAGTCCATTAAAATAAAGTTATAAGCTTCGGTGGAGTCTTCACCAAGGATGACAATCCTGTAACTGTTTCAGTTTTAACTTATATTAACTTTAAAAAGAAAAAGATTTATATTAGTTAAATCATGTAAAATAGAATATGAAAAACATGTTAGAAATAAACCTTTTCTCAGGAAAAGGCATGACTTTTAGGCACAGTGTACACTTAAACCTGGTTCCAAATTTCCCAACTTCTCCTTCACAGTCAGTACAACCACTATACCACCAATTTGTGTCTTCAACACTTTGAATTTTCAAAGTACAGAAAAAAGCTTCTGCAAGAAGCAAGTGTTTCATCGTAAATATGGTATTATAACATAAAGTACATATATTTTGCAAGTTAATGAAGAATTTATATAAGTTGGAATCTTGGCAACAACACTGTTTGTTTTTTCACTCAATTCTTTGAAGGTCAATGTCTCAATACCAGGAATCACATCTTTTTCTTTGAGGTGTTGCAATAATATCTTGTGAAGGAGAATATCCTTCTTCACCAAGCCTATGTAAATAGATATTTTTAATAAGTAATGTATTTGTATTGGTAACCATATATTTCGAAACAATGTGCTATTATGTGCAGTTGATATAAGCTTTTTAAATTTTCTATCTCTGACGCATTGCGACCACAAAATCATTGTCAAGATCCAAGTACACCTTTGAAGAGGGAATAGTACTGATCTGAACTGATGCTGCGGAGAGAGGAAAACAATATTCTATTATTAATTCTGTAACAGTGGTGATTAAGAAAAAAATGAACAAACTTGAATGAAGGATACACTTACTCTTGTATACTTTCATTTTGGTGCTTGCGAGGATGACAATTATTGGACGGGTAGTGATTTTGTAATATTCTTTATGTGTTTTCAAAGCAAGATCTCCCCCAAACAGTCACAGTATGAGAATGCCTGATTTGTATAGTAAGATGATGCTCAGACATTTTATTCTATAATGAAAACCAATTCTAAGTATAAAAGTTTGCTTTAGATTACTACAAATCTGGATAGAGAACTAATATAAAGTGAAAATTGTACATATGTGAACTGCATGAAGTTTATATAAAGTTGGAGATTTCACCTTTCATCAGTAATACGAAATTTCACTATTTTCTTCATCCCATACTTAGTTTTGATATCATCAACAGGCATAAAATCTTCAAGAACTCCAATCATATTTATTTAATAGGTTTATGCAGAGACAATATTAACGCTTTGTTATTTGTAAAACAATATGCAGAGTACATTACAAAAGTATATTTAGTGAAAGAAAGAGCAACTTAAACTAACCTACTGAAAATTCTGGAAACTCTTTTTCTGGATATGTTTGGGCAATACTCAGCAAATCTCCCAAATCAACAAACTCAAATTTGTGTAGTGGTATTATAAAATCATCTGCTGTGACTTTTTTAACAGTGGTCGAGTGAGAAAAATTTATAAGGATTTTTGAAGAGACTGACTTCAAATTTCCTTTTGCCTCTTTGGTACAAAAGTTTCTTATCACATAAATGGCTCCTTCTTCAACCTTCTCAGCAATAGCTTTCCATTGGTCAACATAAACGAAGGCATGTAAAATAGGCATGTATAAACTTGCTATTGCGTTGTCGGTATTACTGGTACATGATAACTGTTTTGCAGCCGCATGTACTTTTTTTTTAATGGGTGAAACTCTTGAGGCTGGTAGGTGAAATAATGGCTGGAATCCGGATCTTTCTTTGTTATTGCTTAATATTCTTATAATAGGAGTTTGTAAAGCACTTCCAGTGTAAGTAAAAGCATTCAGATGATATATTCAAAATTGCCGAATGTGAAATATCAATTATTTATATTATATTGAGGTCGTGCATCTAGATGTACACATTCTATTGCTATTATTTGTTTAATAATAGATTGTCTAATACCTGAACCAATATTGGATGCTGAAGAAACTTGCCGGGGAAAATAGTCCTGTCTTGTGATTGGTGTTGCACAAACTCCGGATGCTGTAATACACGATTTGGTCTGACATCCATTATCAGTGGTTTCGTTTGTTTTTGAATTGTTGACATTTTCACTGTCATCTAATGAAACTCCATAACGTCGATTTTGGACTACAAATATTTGATTAATTACATTTTTGGATATAAAGTACAAAACAAATGACATGTGAGGATGTCAGTTATTCCATACCATTACGCATACAGGTAGGCGATATTGGAGCAAGCGGAACTCTTTTCCTACGTGGATATAATTATATCACATCATAATGTAAAATGAGTGTAAAGCATAATGAATAGTTTCTTTTTAAGAATGACGTTTAAATATAAAGAAAGCACCAATAGCATATACCTGAACCATCTACTTTGTTATAATCATTTGCTTATGAAATTGTTGATGCAGGCAGTTGAAAAGAAGTACGATGCACCGTTTGTCCTGATGATTTCATATACATATGAATTTTGGTTCTACATGCATTTAGATTTGGTAGGATAGAAAATCTAAAATACATGTATTAGAAGGCCTAAGAGACCCTTTACTTATTGACGGAGGTAGCAGGGAAAAAGAAGTTTTTCCATTACTTTTTGAACTATGTGTTATTGTTTGAGACATATCACGGTCAACACTGCTTGCTGTACAAATATAACGGAATAGTCAACGATTTAATTTTTGTATTTTATATCCAAAATTTGTCGAATATTTTATATGCATATGAATATTGGTTCTACATGTCTCAAAATTCCGGATCACGACCAGAATAAAATACCTAAATTAGAAGCGCAAAGAGGCATTTTATTCGTACTTGCTGAAAGACGATTGATGTCATTAAATGGAGAAGATTTGGTATCGGTAGAATTGCCAGATGCATTCGATGAGAACAATACCCTAGACGAACCTGAAAAATATGTAAAAATGTATATGCACTTGTTAAACTCATAGAACATTATATAACATACATGAATCTTTTATTTATTTTCATATAATTAGACATAAAAGTGACAACCTTGAGACACAAAATTAGGATCCCGATTCTCCAGATTAACAGTAAGTCCAGATGACAGTCCATGGCATCACTTTTGGGCTACACCATGTTAAGAATTTTAAAAGAACGAAATACTGCGGGAAGTACTACAAAATAAGGTTACCATTTGGCAGAGATGAAGGCGACACCGGGCTAATAGGAGCTCTTTTACGACCTGGGTAACAGGAGATTTGATTACTGTAACTCACTCAATCACCAATCATTAACTGAAAAAATCAAACTAAAATTACCTTCCCCGAACATTGAATTATGTTCGTGATCTTTAACAGAATGCAAGATGCCGATGACCTGTGTTGTGATGATTTCAAAATGCAGATGACTTGTAATATGCCTTTAATCAAGCAAAGTTTTAAAGAGTTGTTGTTTGAATAAGTGGATAAAACAGGTAGTCCATGGATGATCCGTTGGATACTACTTAATTGAACCGGGTTTTTTTGCCTGTTCAATAGGATTTTTGTGTATATGGGTCATGGGTAGTGATCCAGAATCCACGGGTTAGTGTAAAAATAGTAAGTTGGATACCCGTTTTGTAATCCTTTGCTAGCAAGATTTAAGAATATATAGATACGAAAAAGTTTCATATTCAGGTTTAGGTTGAAATCTTGAATTAGTTTACAAAATTTGGTAAAAGATCGCACATGGTAAGTTCAATTTAAAAAACCACTTAGAATTGAATATTTATATAATAACAGGTCAAGTAATTTAAATCTCAACCTCAACTTGAATAATCTGAGTTTGACTATTTTCAAAATAATTTTAAACTATTTATCTACAAACTTAATAATTCACGAATTGTTTTATTCATTTACGCAATTTTAATAGGGCACCATGCTTAAGAAGCCCAAACAGCAATTTTAATCTATCTTGCAAATTTACAAGAGCACAGAAATAATAAGGGTACGTACAGGGGCTTATGAGAGCACCATTGGTCCAAAAGTTATTATGTATATTTTTCTAAAAAAAGTTAACAAACAAAAAAATAATTATTTAATATTCCCTCCGCCCCCCGAAAAATATACATTTACTATTACACGTATTTCGAGACTCCTATAAAGTGTAATTCCATAACTTTTTCTTAAATTTTTTTTTTCTAAATAAAAGTTTAAATATTAAACTTTTATTCAGAATTTTTTTTTAAATTTATGGAACTATACTTAAAAAGAGTCTTAAACTATGCAAAAAAAAAAAAATACATTTCGCATGCTACAATCACAAAAATTCATATTTTTTATATAATTAATCACACACATATTCATATTCAAACTCTACGTCACATAAAGGAAGGAGTGAGATGTCATTGGTATAAAAATACAAGTTAAATAACTGAATTCTGCAATCTTCTAAATTATTTTATATAAAATATTTCGCTAAAAAAAAAAAAATCAACCGCGCGCCTAGAATTTGAGCAGCGGAATCGTCTAACGACTAAAGAAAAGAAAAAAAAAATGGTGGTACTAA
The DNA here is from genome assembly GCA_003724115.2 of Anethum foeniculum. NCBI lineage: Eukaryota > Viridiplantae > Streptophyta > Magnoliopsida > Apiales > Apiaceae > Anethum > Anethum foeniculum. Next base: position 2,818 of record PHNY01274822.1, on the reverse strand, counting down.
ATGCAGTTCATCTTTACCAAATTCAATTTGTGGATATTACGTTTTAGTCCTCGTAAGGGTTAAATGCATTAGATATCACATTATGAATGTTGATTATGATGTATATGGGTCAGCGTGTACATTAAATGTATGGAACACACCACGCAAGTGTTACTAGGCTGTATTGATTTAATTTATTTATCAAATTCTAAATAAAATTTCTAAGATTTAAATTTGGAAATATGTATACCTAAGTCTTTACTTGGTTTCATCATTTTGAACTTTTAATAAAATTATTATTATGAACAATTAGTTCTTCATTTTATTTATTTTTTATTATTTTTTTACGATTTAACGCACAAATATTTTTTTTATTTAATAACATAACTAATTTATACCAACTTTATATATCCTAGCTAAGCGCGAGATGCTTTATATATTATTTACAATTTGTTTGTATTAAATAATTACAACAATCGGTGCTATATATATTATAATCTTAATTAGTATATAAACCAATTACCTTTTTCATGAAACATATTAATTTGCTTACCTTTTTCAAGTAAAATATCTCATTTTTCAAAAATTTCAAGGGGCGCCATCCTATATTATAATACCTGAATCTACTCAGGTATGCAGTTAACCAATAAAAAATTCAGGAATTATTTTAGGACCAATCAAGTTTTTCAAGAATTAAATTCTGACCAATCATAACAAGATTAAAACTTTCATTTTTTTAAGAAATAAACCATGTGCAGTTAACCAATCAAAAATCAGGAATTATTTTAGCCCCGATTAGAATTCAGGAATTATATTCTGACCAATCATAACAAGATTAAAACTTTTCTTATTTTAAAAAATAAACCATGTGTAGTTAACCAATCAAAAATCAGGAATTATTTTAGAACTAATTAAAATTTAGGAATTAAATTCTGACCAGTCAAACTTCCCCTTTTTTAAGGAAAAAAACCATCAATATTGATATTAACCACAGTACATGGTTAAATAATATCCCCAATTTATATTATAATAAGAATAGTTTTAATTATATTCTAATATAATAAGGATAGAATTATTAAACTATATTATAATATAGTATATCCCCAGCCATCAAACTTCACAACGGGAAATGGAAGCTCTTCCTGCGATTTCTTCTCCAAATTTCAAAACTAACCTGCGGATTAAAAATTCACCATCCCTGCACCAACAAAAAAATATACAAAACAACTTCAAATCTCTCTGGAATATAAGATCTACTAAAGTTTATTCTTTTATAATTCTCTGAAATTAAATAAGGCTAATATTGGATATATTACCTGGCGACTCAAATCAGGATGCTCGAAATATTAATCCTCCGGAATTAATTCAGGCGATTCTATTGTTAATTAAAGGGTAATTTAAATTAAATTCAAATTTGTGCTTCCTCTCTAATCCACGCTGTTTTTTTGAATAAACTATATGTATTGATAATATATCAATCTTCCCTTGGCTTTATCCTTCTTTATAATACTTAGTTAACCACATCATTAAGTTAACCAATCACGTATTTTTTCATTCAGTTTTAACCAATAGGAGACCATGCCTAAAAAATAATCAGATTACAAATCTCCTATTTACATACATATTCTTCCTTCTTTATAGTATCTGAGTCTAACTAGGGATGCAGTTAACTAATTAGAATATTTAAAATAATTTTAGACTAATAAAAGAGAACTCTAAATTTTATTATATTAAAAATTTCCTTACTTACCATTCTCATCCAATTACACTAACCATAATTAATTAATAATTCTAATTTAAACTTAGTAGTTATTTAATTTAACATATTCATATATTATTATATAATAGTTTATTACCCGTGCGACGCAAGTATTTTCTTGATTATTATGTAATTTTTTAAAATAGATTGTCTGTATTATTTCGAAAATAGTAACAAATTTCTTATTTAAAATAGAAAAGGTAATTGGTTTAACTGAAAAGTTTAATTGGTTACTTATTAATAATTATAATATTTTATTTTATTTTATTAAGTTGAATTAGCCAACATATTTTTGGAAAAGGAATTTAAAATAGAAAAGGTAATGAATTTTGACTGAAAAAGTTAATTATTAGTAATTATAACATTTTATTTTATTAAATTAAATTGCCCGTGATATTTTAGAAAATGAGGAGTTTTAATGGAAAAATAAAAAAGGTAACTTACTTTAGTTGAAAAATATAATTTTGTTTATATACACGAATTATGATTAAAATAGGAGTTATTAGTAATTATAATTTTTTATTTTATTTTATTAAATAGAATTACCTGATATAGATAAAAAGTAAATAAAATAAAGTCCTAAAGACATAATTAATGTTACATTAATTATGTAGGGAAATTCATGTCCTAGGCCC
>PHNY01274807.1:39147-52747 GCA_003724115.2 Anethum foeniculum | reverse complement strand
AATTGTGTTAAAGAAGATATAAGATTTAAAATACCTAGCACTAGTGTCACGCTTTCATTAGTATTACATTAAGTACAGTTAACTCATGCACGTGCATAATTCTTGATAGGCTCTTGATCTCGAAGCATATATTTTGGAAAATAGTTCTAGCCAACTATCTCACATAATTCCTAGAATAATTATAGAAGAGCTTAAATTCATTTTGGAAAATACTCCTCAGTTACGTTATATCTCTTTTCCTGAAGCACTGATATATCAAATAGATTAAACAGATAAAATCATGTCTACATATGTATGTGCGTTCCATCACTAACATGCAAGTCTAATTGTAATCAGGATGCACTACATGATCAGTACCGCAATATAATGTCTCTGGCAATGCAATTACAATTACTAAACTTAACAGGACTTGCAACTAATTGTCTTAATCGAAAGAATATTACATAGATTCACTTCCTTAAACCTAAATTGTGTTAAAGAAGATATAAAATTTTAAATTCCTAGCACTGATGTCACGCTTTCATTAGTATTACATTAAGTACAGTTAACTCATGCACGTGCATAATTCTTGATAGGCTCTCGAAGCATATATATTGAAACATATGTATATAGATCAAACATGCAAGAGATGTACTTAATAAACTGGATTGGGTCGCTTCACTAATACATAAAACAGATGCAAATAATACCTGTGCCACTGGCGCCCTTTTCTTTCCGTAAATCCGCAAACATCTTTGCTGACTTCCCATTCTATGGCATGTTAGTCATTTCAAAAATGCAAACATCAGTTATGGTAGCACTTAAAAAAAATAATAAATAAATATAAATATCATCTGAACTCATATAAGAAACCCATTATTCCCTGCAATGCAGCTCACTATGTTTCTTTCCTTTATTGAGAACCACCACCTACCTTCAATGCCTGCATGAAGTCTGAATGTTTTTCAGGACCCCAAATGTACACAATCGTGCTCTTTACATTGTTGGGGAAAAACATGTTACATTACACAAATTTTTGGTTATGACAGCTGAAAAGTCTCTTTACAAGTCGCTGCCCGAAAAAATCTCTCACAATAATGTTTATAGGAAAAGTAGTATAATTTAACCTAAACTATCAAAAACATGAGAACCATAATGCGAGAAAGATGATAATATAGGTTTCAAGCATGTAGTTGCTTTTATGAGGGTGGTGCCAAGCATCAGAAATATGCATAGACAAATGCATCGCAAAGACATTAACACTTCAAAACTCGAATTTGATTTCATGATGCAGTCTCATGCAAGGAGCAACATGTCACACTGAATAGTTAAAGTTCTTCCAAGACCTTAAACAAAGATGAATAAGTAACAAAAAGGGAGGGATATGGATGAGTTAACTTTTACAACTTGATACTTGAGAACTCCCTGATCTTGTAAAGCAATTCAGGATTTTCGTCCCACAAGTTTGTTAAGGCTAGCGCAATGTCCTTGAATCCACCTTTATAGAAATGTAGTACTAAACGATCCTTCTAAATAAAAGGAAATTGAATAAGTAGGATAGTCAGTATACGGTAACCTCAATTACAGCCCAGCAGTAAAATCTCAGTGTTAGACAAAAATCATTGTAATAACTTTGATACTGAAATTGGCAGATAGGCTTAAGATAAGACAGAGGGGCTAGATCGTAATTTAACACGAATAAATTGTCATGAAGAATACACAAGAAGATTACAAGATATACTGCATTTACTACAGCAGATCAAAAACTAAGTATACAAAGTTAGAAAGAGTACATCAGGGTAAGTTGAGAGTTTCCAGAAACTGCCAAACAGCGAAAGCATCTATAGCAAATTGAGCAAATTAATCATCAAGTTACCCCAATAATCATTTGAGAGAAACAAGAGATAATATAAATTGAGATTGAAGTTTTACACACTGATCTGAATTCATAATTTAGACATTCACCAATAAACCAATATTATACTCAGTACTCAACAGAAAATAAAATTTAGCACAAAAATGATAAAAAGACTACCTAATTTGCAAACCGGTACTGCACTTTCAGTTTTTTTTATCAATCTCTTTGAAAACAGTATAGCAGAAGTGAGTTTGAAAGATCATAGCCACCGAAGAGTTTAAGGTGGAAGTGAGAGCATTAGGCCCTTGCCATAGCAGAGATGACTCGAAGCAATAGTTGTATTCACAACAAAAAAAGTACCTATGATTTCATCTGTAAGGGCAGATTTATAATTATAGGGGGTTACATCTTGGAAGGAGTAGTTCAATCACCGACAAGCTGAGATAGAGATAAACGCTTTGCATGCTGCCTGGGTGGGAGGTCTCCATTCACTCGATCAATTGCGAATTTGATCACGTAGTACTATGTGTACATACAAAGGGGTATAGGACTTACTGAAACTTTGTTACGCTGGTATGAATGTAGCCACTGTTCGATGGTGAAACAGGTAAGCTGTGAGGACGAAGTTAGAGATTATAGAGGCGGAAGATGTGATGATGGGAAGGGGAAACAGAAGCATGCAAAGCGTTTATCAATATGTGTACATGCTTTCTGACCTGGCTGAGTACATAGCTGAATCTAAAATAAAATGTCTCATTGAAGAAGCATGTTGAAGTTTTATATATAGAATAGATATATACAAGGCCACAAAATTTCTTTCAGCCACATCACACATGACAATTTTGCACTGTGGATTAGTACCCTGGTAGCAAACAGAGAGCAAGTATTAATTGAAATTTTGAATTAAGTCCTGAAATCCAACTCCTCCACTATGACAATCATAGAATCACAGGAATTGTGAACATAAAATTTTGTACCCCCTCCGTCCCGTTTATATTGGCCCACATTTCTTTTTTCGTCTGTCCCAAAAGTATTTGTCATATTTGCATATTAAAGCAAATTAAGTGTTAAATATGTTAACAATTAAGATTAAATTTGGTAATTTTCAAGTGATTGCTAAATACATGTTTTTTGATTGATGACCAATATTAATGGGAAGTAGGGAATACCCAGCTACGCTAATGACAGACTTAGATCAAAGCCCATCCGTATCACTGGTAGCCATAATTAATCACAGATATATTTAACGTTCTTACTCTTACAAAATAATAATAATAATAATAATAATCTACTGTTAGATGGAATTGTGAAGTCTTCATTCCACACACATACACTCGAAAGTAGTTGCCCACTCCATTGCAGTTGTTTCTGGTACTTCTTCACCAATTGATGGTTTCCACAAGCCCTGAACTTCATCCACAAGGACCAGGGATATGTGGTCTAATGAGGTGAAGCGATACTTAGAAACAGGATGTAGGAAGAAATCAAAATTCTGATATTTTCAAAATCGAAGCTCCATGAAGCTTCCTTCTTCTTCTTCTTTGCTTGCAAATTGTAAAGGAAATTAATTGTATAAGATTAAAATATGCAATTATTTTGAACAGAGTTCCTTCCACAGCATACAGAACTGAATGAACAGAGTGAAAAATCATTGCCCTCACTGTTGCATTGGCATCAGAATTTGATTTCTTCCTACTGCCTGTTCTAAGTATCGTTTCGCCTCAATCTTAGAACGGAACCTTCGGCCTGTTAATGGCTCTACATAATACTGCAAAAAGCACAGTTTAAGATCATTAGACCACATATCAGTTCTGCAGGAAACTTTCAATTCTTGAACATATTGTATTTTAATATACAACAAGAGTAAAGATAGATTTTGCGTAGCCCCTTTTATTATGAATCACAATTCTTGCTTATAGATTTATCAAAAAAAAATCTTATACAAATAGAGTGTTCTAGCTTATTCAAAAAGAAGAATTGACGTTCTTCCACCATAGGCTAAAAGACTACATCATTAATAAGTGAAATGGCATTATAAGGAACAGGTTTGAGATAGTCAGTGTGAAGGGTCAATAGTATATACTATATATAGCTATGGGCCTTCAACCTGGACAGTTTCGTTACCCTTATATGCCTTTTGAGGATGGATAAATCCTGATAAGCTTTCAGGGATTAAGCATCCAATAGGTCTAAGAAGTACCCTATATGGAATGGCTTTTACTCAATTCCTGTTGCTCTACAACCACAGGGAAAGTGACTTAAATGTTCCTCTACAAAAGAGATGAGAAGAAGATAGAACTTTATTCAAGATTGTTAAATAAAGTTTTCTCCCTAGAGACAGACCTTATATAAACAGAGTAAATCTCTCAAAAAACGGCATATAACTTGTACATAACGCAAATAAAGTAAGCATTAAGTAAGTATGTGCCTGTGAGGGCCAATTTATATAAGATTACTACTCTCTACCAATGATCATGAACCGTTAATTACGTGTTATAGCACATTAAAAAACACTTTGAACATGTACATTCCTTTTTCTGCACTACCAAATCCACGCTGCTCCTATTAACTAACTATCAATTTTAATTATGTTAAACACACACATTATTTTTATTACCTATCATCCGCTCTCATATTTACCTTTCGTAATTCTACAACGCAACCTAATTTCTAAACACACACACACCCTAACCTCAACAAATTAATACTTCACGAAATAAAACAACAATCAAACATCACCAATAAAATAACATTACATTTGACAATGCAATTAAATCGACAAATCATACCCTATCAACAATTCCAGAAGCGGGTCGGATCCGGGTAGGACTTTCGGGTCGGGTCTTTATCCAACCGGAGCATGAGGAGAATCGCCTGCCGCAGCGAATCCGGGTGGTGGGGTCACCTCAGCGTCTGTGGTACGAATCGGGTCGGGTCGGGTTTGTTGATTGGGATCGCTGGAGATGAATGAGTCGGAGGCTAGAAGCGGGTCGGGTGTGAATTATTGTTCTTAAAATTTTATCAGCTGGGTTTGTTATTTGAATACGAAAGAGTGCGATTTGAGTAATTCAGAGGTGATGAATACGAATGCAATCAAAATTGAATATGTTTTGGCATTTTTGACAAACACAAGTGTTCGCAGGCAGGACAACTGTCCGGAGTGAATTTATTTTGTAATAGTACTATAGTAGCATGTGAGCTTGCTCTATAATCAACTAACCAGCATGATAACCTGCGCAAAGCACGCCCCCATTTGATTTTATTTTCATTTCTTCAAGTGTCAATATAGTTAGTTTATTTTCCGTATCAATCACTTCATGTGTATTAATTTATTTAAGCTCAGTCTTTGATAGCAGTACAATAGCTATTTCCCGACCTTAAAATATGGATTAAATTAATAATATATATTGATATTTCTAAAACACCTATAGAGTAATTTTTTTGGTTTTATATATAAAAGGTTGTAATAGTATAATTCACAAGTCTTGCAAAGTACAAGCTTCATTCTAATTCTTATAATCAATCATTTATATATACAAGTTTCTAATCTGTGCGATGCACGTATTTTCTTTAACTAGCTTATTGTCCGTGCATTGCACGGGTCGTACGGTTTTGATAATTATAATAATATATTTAAAAAGTATTATTTACATAAAAAATTTGAAAACCGAAGAGAAAAAATAGTTACGAATTTTGTATTAAGTAATCTATTCAATTTAGAATACCTACTTAACTGATCTATTCAATTCTATTCAATTTTGAAGACCTACTTAGTTTTGGTTTAGATTATAAAAATAGAATATTCCCTTATTTTAGATCCAACGGCTATCATCTATTTAATTCAAGATCTAACGGTCCTTATTACATTGGTAGTACATCACCAAATATTTGGATAAGATCCCTCTTATGCATATTATATTATAAGGATATAATAGGATATTATTTTTAAATTTAATTTAAATTGAAATTAAATAGAAATGCCCGTGTTATTTTGAGAAAATAGCAAATTTGTATTAAAAATATAAAAGTTAAAGTGTTTTACCTGAAAATTTTAATTAGTTAGTTATTAGTAATATTTATTTTACTTTATTATATAGAATTGTCCGTAATATTTTTGTAAAATGAGATATTTTAGTTTGGAAAAATAAATATGTAACGTGTTTTAGTTAAAAAAAGTAATTGGTTATATACTAATTATGATTAAAATAGTAGTTATTAGTAATTATATTATTTTATTTTATTAAATATAATTGCCCGTGATATTTTTGAAAAATTAGGTGTTTTAGTTGGTAAAAATAAAAAAGGTAACGTGTTTTAGTTGATAAACGTAATTGGTTTCATACTAATTAGGATTAAAATAGTAATTATTAGTAATAGAAAATAAAAGCAGTGACATGTTTAGTTAAAAAAGATAATTGATTATGTATTAGTAGTTATAATATTATTAATTTATTTTATTAAATAGATTTGCCCGTGATATTTTTGGAAAAGGAGATGTTTTAGTTGATCGTGATATTTTTGGAAAGGGAGATATTTAGTTTAAAAAATTGGAAAAGTTGACATGTTTAGTTGAAAAAGGTAATTATTGTTTTAGTTGAAAAGGATAGTTATAGTTATTTATGTGGGAAAGAAAATGTTCTAGTTACGAAAAATAGAAATGGTGACATGTTTAGTTGAAAAAGATAATTGATAATGTATTGTAGTTATAATATTATTATTTTATAAGACTTGCCCATGATATTTTTGAAAAAGAAGATGTTTTAGTTGAATTTTGGTTTCGATTTTCAGTTTTCGGTCATTTATTCCAGTTATTAAATAATAAAATAATATGTATAATAACAACTATACAATGGCCTTTTCTAATTAAAATATTACCTTTTAATTAAAATCTATTACCTTATATTTGTTTTATTTTAAATGTAATTGTATTGTGGATGTGAATTTTTATTTATGACAATGATTTATTTTTAATAATAGAATTATATTAGGAATAAGATGATAATTATGGGGATATTTTATTTTTATCAGAATTATATTGGGAATTGGATGACCAAAGTATAGGTGACTAGAATACCAACGAAACTTTCAATATTTCGTCTTTAATATAATAGTATAGATTATAAGACGTTATCGATAATATCATTAGAGGTTAATAGATATGTAGTTTTGATATTAATGTATGAGAATTGTGAGAATTGTTGATTAAGTGTACATCTCCTCAATTAAGTCTATATTACATTCAAAAAAATCATAAATTTTATTTTGTAATTTAAGTCATACACTTACAATATGTGAGAGCTTATTAGATCAACATAATATTTTTGAACCATTGTATTTTTAGTATTTATTTTATTAAAAGTTGATTTAATCTAAATGTTTACTTATAAGTAAGATTTGTAAAATAACAATTTTTTATGACTACATGAGCGCAAAGTTGAGATTATAAATTTCATAATGAAACATATAATGGTTGTTTAATTTAAGTTTTAAATTTATTATGAAATTTCATAATAAATTTCTTGAATTTCATGACAATCTTTTTTTAATATATTAACCATGCTGAAAGTACGAAGACAACTTGATGTATTTATTTTAATCTAACCGCAAGCACACGGTGTCTATTGCTAGTACAAAGTGGTAAGTGGGTCGAATCCTCATGGAGACAGGTTCTATCAATCTCAATTCAACTGGTGTCGATTGTTTTAAGAGCAAAACGATTTTGTAGAATATATTTAACTAACTAAGAATTACATCTAAATTAACACTAAACTAATTAATAAAATGCTAAACAAAGAATTGAAAATCTAGCTCAACCAGGTCCACCATGTTTACACAGTAAATGGCTTCTAAGCTAAAGCAATTAACGTGGTCATGCAACTAGAGTATGCCAATCTCTCTCAAGTATTAACACTCTCGAAACATGCTTACACATTAATAACTTTTGGTAATTCAATCAATTAGGCAATTAAATCAATTGTTAATCTCTCTTGAGTATTAAAGCTCTCAGAAATCCAATGATTCTCTCGCACTCAAATTCAATTCTGCTAATCGTATGTGTGCCTCTAGTAGTATATTTCTCGATCATACTCCTATTCGCATAGAATAAGTTCATGATATCGGCCGATTACACAAATTAAACATAAAAACATAATCAACTAGAATAGCCATAACCAATCAAACCACTGTGAAAATCATGCCAAGATTATAGTACAAATATGGCTTCCCCTTCTATGCCCTAGAACAACTACTCAATAATAATTAAACAAGAAAAAATAATTAAGAAAAGAAAGAAGCATAATTAAACTAACAATAATAAAGAAGAAATTTAGATACGAAAACCTGCAATCATCAATCCTGTCACAAGATGAAAATCCATGGCTTCTCTCTAAGTACTATGTATATAAACCCTAACTGTTCTACGTACTCTATTCTAAACTAATAATACATCAGTATCTCTAATAATAATCTTTATATCCTATATTATAATACCTGAGTCTACCACACTATCCAGTTAATTAACCATATATCCGGTTAACAATCAGAAAATTATGAATTATTTTAGGACCAATCATAATTCATTCTTAAACTGTAGACCAATCATATTATATCAAGAGTTTTCCTTATTTAACATTCTCATCCAATTATATTAACCATGGTTAGTTAACAATTCTAATATATATATACAGTAATGATTTTATTTAACATATCTATAATACATATTTTTAAAAATCAAAGAATATTTACTGAAATATCACTATGTTAATTTAAAATATATTACCATATATCCGGTTAACCAATCAAAAAATTATGAATTATTTTAGGACCAATCAGAAGTCATTCCTAAATTGTAGATCAATCATATTATATCAAGACATTCTCATCCAATTATATATTTATATTAACCATGGTTAGTTAACAATTCTAATTTATATACAATAATAATTTTATTTAACATATCCATATAATACATATTTTTAAAAATCAAAGAATATTTACTAAAATATCTCAATTTTAATTTGAAATAAATTACAATATACAATTATGTATTTTAATTTTTATATTTAATATTTATTAACAAATAACTCTTTTAATATAAGTCAATTAATATTATTTTACTATACATTTTAAATTGATTTTAGTAACATGTTTATACAATTATAACTAATCTAAATTTTTATAATATAACTCCACCTAAAATCTAAAAAGTTCGAATTTGCTTAGATGTTAAATAACTTAAAAAATATTTATAACTTCAAAAATTCAATTTACAAAAAAAATCTAAAAAAGTATATTCGTTATGTGTAAATAACATATCATATCTGGTCCTATCCTATATTACAATACTTGAGTCTACCACACTATGCAGTTAATTAACTATATATCCACTTAACCAATCAAAAAATTAATTAACCATATATTTGGTTAACCAATTAGAAAATTATGAAGTATTTTAGGAACAATCAAAAGTTATTCCTAAATTCTGACCAATCATATTATATCAATAGTTTTCCTTGTTTAACATTTTCATCCAATTATATTAAACATGATTAGTTAACAATTCTAATTTATATACAATAATGATTTTATTAACATATTCGTATAATACATATTTTTTAAAATCAAAGAATATTTACTAAAATATCACTACTTAAATTTGAAATAAATTACAATATACAATTATGTATTTTATTTTTATATTTAATATTTATTAACAAATAACTCTTTTAATATAAATTCAATCATAATTATTTTACTATACATTGTAAATTGATTTTAATAACATGTTTATACAATTATAACTAATTTTAAAATTTTATAATATAACTCCACCTAAAATCTGAAAAGTTCAAATTTGTTTAGATTTAAAATAACTTGAAAAATATCTATAACTTCAAAAACTCAATTTTTTTAAAAAAATCTCAAAAAATATATTCATAATGTGTAAATAACATATATTTATAGATGTATATAAGCCAACACAATATATATATATATATATATATATATATATATATATTTATGTATTTATTTATTTCAAATATTAAATATACGCCCAAAGAGTATTATCACTATTTGGTGAATAAATTAACGATGATCAAAAAATAAAAATTACTTTAAAAAATATTCAGAGTTCACTTCTAATAAGTCTAACTCAACTCGAAATCTGAAAAATTCGGATTTGCTCATATTTTAAATAACTTGAAAATTATCTACAACTTCAAAAAAATCAAATTTATTTAGATCCCTAAAGAAATATATTCATAATTTGTAAAAGATATGTATAAATTTATATAAGCCAACACACTATATATATTTTTATTATTTAAAATATAAATATACGCTAAAAGAGTATTATCATTATTTGACGAATAAATTGTCCATCGAAAAAGAATCATATACACATTTTTATTATTTACTATTCGCAGTTAAATTAAATTTAAATATAATAATCTCTTAATTGAATAAGTTAATAAAGTACATAGTTTCTAAGTTTATTCGTAATAAGCCGTAAATAATAAGTGGGAATTGATAAATAAGCTCCACTTTTTACAATTTAAGTTCCAATTTTAATTTTTACACATTTTAGTTACACAACTACCCATGATTTCTCAATAATGGAATTCATTATTTTTATTTTTATCATGGATTGTTATGTCATTTACAAGTAAATTGGGGATTAAATAGTAATATTTGTAGTTTATTTATCAATTCATTATTTAATTTAATCGTATTTATAAGTAAATTATATATGTTTATATTTTAATTATGATTTTTTTAATATCCTTTAATATAATACCTCACTCTACCATATATAATCAAAAAAATTAATTTTATTACTAATAAACCGTAAAATAATATTTCATTAAATGAATATATGAGTTGATTACATATGTTTTTTTTAGTTAATTTTTTTTAATATCCTTTAATATAATACATGTGTTTACCATATATTAGTTAAAAAAATAATTTTTTAAAATTTTATTACTAATAAAGCGTAAAATGTATTTAATATAAATGTATATAGCAGTAGATTACATATATTTATACGTCTTTTAATTATGAATTTTTTAAATATCCTTTAATATAATACTCGAGTCTACCACATACACATATTAGTTAACCAATTAAAATATTATAGAATATTTTTGCATCAATCAAAGTCCTACTAAATTTAGACCAATTAATTATTGAAAAAAATATAGACCAATTAAGTTAAACTAACATGTTTCTTTATTTTAAATTAGATTTTACCTTTTAACCAATATTAAACTCAACTGAAATTAACTCAATAACAATTAATCTTTCTTTATAAGTTAACTAAATATAATAACTACTGATTTTTATTTTGACAATTAATTAATAAAAAATTTGCATTAAATACAAATATCTAAAATGTGAAATCCTTATTCTAATCTTGAACAAACTCAATAATAGAATTATATATCAATTTAATCATTTCTGCAAATCTAAGCCGCTTCCCCCCTTCTTCATCAGACCTACTCAATTCCGATGAACTAAGTGTCTGCATCAATTCTCCTTCTGCTTAAAGCATCAATTTCACTTAAGGCACCACTTTGTATGTCTTTATTATATAACATTCTATATTTGCATAGATTATCTTTGTATTTTGATTATATATATGAATAGTTTTGTGTTTTAATTGTCTAATAAAAGGAAAAAATGATTTAGGTTTTGAATCTTATGACATTCTATATATACGAATATTCAGTGACTAACTCCAACAATTCTACGAATAAACTGAACTGCTGACATTAATCCTTCCCATTTATGCTGATTTGTCCATATTATAAGGTGTGCCTATAGATAAATGCTATTTTTTGCACTGTTGGGTTGCCAGTTTTGTCATTCCTAAATTAACTGCATGATAATTAATATATATGTTGTATCGTTGTCCATACAATTGAAAGCACAATATAGTTTCCCTCATATAACATTTCTAGAGGGGTCAGTACCCATAAAAGATTATTCTCTCAAATCCTTTGGAGTAGAATTTTCATCGACCCCTAAAAGTTGATTTTTGAGAAAATAAACAAGTCACATTCAATGAAAATTCATTCAAATTTTTTCTTTTATACATCAATCAAAAATCTATATCCACTATCGACTTAATTGCTAATGGAGTTAATGTTGTATATATTGCTACTTTACACATTCAAATGTACATCATCAATAAATTATATATAAATTTGATGTGATATATATGTATATAAAATATTGAATTCGCAAGTATAATTTTTTTTTTTATTTTCAACATTTATAAATTAAATATTATTTTATATCTCATATATTTCTCCATTTCCAACATTTTCACCTCTATTTTTACAAACTTATCAAATTGATGTATAGGGATCAATATGCGTAAAATTGAGAAATATGATAAGTTGAAACTATTCCGGGCCTGTGTGGGTAGGGCTTATAAGTCAGTTTATGCTTATAAGCTCGCAACAGTTTATCGATGAGTGTTTGTTGACCCAACATATAAGTCCAATTTACAACTTATAAGAATATAAGCACTCAATTTTTTTTTTCAATTTTTCGCTTTTATTAATTTTAGTTTTAAAATATATGTTTTAAATATTAATATAATTTAAAATTCATGGATTAAGATAATTACATTTAAAAATTTATTTAGCTCATTTAAGTAAAAAAAAAATAGACTTATGAGTAAAATTATCTAAACACTTATATAACTTAAAAGTATTCATCTACTTATCATCTATAAGTCACTTATTCATTTTAAGTCATGAGTTACTTATTTTAAGATTTTTCAAACGGGCACTTCATTGCAAATTTTATGTATAACATATTGTAAGGCCAACAAACAAATCTGATACAGAAATTCAGTATCTTTGCTTTTTTGAGATTATACCACACCCCAGTGAGCATCCTTATCCCTCCCCCAAACTAACTATGACTACAATATCTTTATAATTATGAAGTATTTATATTTGATAATTTAAATTATAATATTGGAAAAAATTAATGTTTGTGACAAATGCAGTTTTTTATAAGACTTAATCACTTCTGTATTTATTTTTGATTTTCTTTAATGATGAAAATACCCACACACACATGCTTGCTCTAAATAGAAGCATTTAGCTTCTTTCAATTTAATAAATACTCATGTTAATATATTTGATCATTTGTTGAATAGATATTTTAGGAAAAAAAATTGTCGCCAGAGTAGTTATAAGAAACACTTACCTATATTCTCCAAAATTATTTCTCTATTTTGATAGTCAACTTTAACACATGTGCTCCATATCTCAAAGAAATTAGATAACCTAAGAGATTAAAACTATATCACTATTTACGCCCTTTAAAGATTTTTAATTTCAACCATTTCTTATATTTTACTTTTTGCAGCTTAATAAATACTCATTTAAATATATTTGTGCGTATATTGAATCCATATTCTGGAAAAAAAAATTTGTTCCCAGAGTAGTTATTAAAAACACTTATCTCTATCCTCCAAAAACGTTTTTATATTTTGGTAGTCAGTTTTAACATAGGTACTCTATAACTCAAGTCAAGAAATTTGATAACCTAAGAGAATAAACTCTATTATTGGTTACTCCTTCCAAAGATGTTTAGTTTTAATCATTTCTTATATTTTATCGATCTACATAATAGTTAATGGATCTTAAATGTGAGTAAATTTAATGTTATTGTTAATGATTGTCACAATAATTGTCAATGTTAGCCCGAGAATATAAGGTTAATTTTATTTATAACTTCTTT
>PHNY01274807.1:495-22870 GCA_003724115.2 Anethum foeniculum | reverse complement strand
ATTAATTTTTATATAGTGTAGTAATTAACGGGATAAAAAATGACAAAGTAACGCATCACTAATCTCTATAATGATGTTCAATCACAAGTCACGACTAACTGAGGGCCCGTTTGGGATTTCTAAAAAATATTAACTTATAACTTAAAGTTGAGAATAAGTAAAATTATTACTTATGAGGTATTTGGGTGTTTGGATAATTTTACTTATAAGTTTATAATGTGTTTGGTAACTTATAACTTATAAGTTATAATATTTTTTTTAAAAAATAAAAATTTAATATAATAATTTTAATATATAAATATAGAATTAAAAACATAAAATTTAAAATAGAAAAATTGAAATACAAATAATAAAAGTAAAAGTAAAATATGGTAGAGAAGAAACTGATGCTAAGAACCCGAGAATGACTCCAAGAAAGTGGAAAGTTAAAAAACTTAACTTTCAGTTATCAACACAAATATGTAAAATAATAACGTTTCACTTTTTTTGCCAAACAGATAGTGAAAATGTAAATTGGGCTTTCAGCACGTTTAAGCCGAAAGTTGAAGTGCCCAAACATGTACTCAATCGATACACATTCAGTCACATCAAATTTTATATAACAAGTTTTAAAGTATAAGTTATTTTATTATATTAGACATAGTATCTGAGGTTTTGTACTCTTACACGATCTAATGAACTCACCACCATCTAAAAGTATTATAAATTGGTTAATATTGTCAAATATTAGTAACATGGAATCAACAAATGTCATCAATTAAAAAAATATTAAATAAAAAAAAATTATAAAATATGAACAGTAAGTAATTGGCTAGGCACATGTGTTTAAATCTCACAAAAAATGAAACTTATATGAATTTTATTTTTGGTAGTAGATTATATTGTGCTGTGGAATTTAAAATTATAAATAACATTTTTTTTATTTTTTTTAATCAGAACTTTACCTCTTTTATTAATATGAATATTTTTCTTCATTGTAAGTTTATATATTTAGTAAATTTTAGAGATAAAAAATGATATTTAATTATTACTGTAATTCTTGAAATTATATATAAATTTGTAAAAGTGCACTCTTTAAAATTTATACTTTATAAGTGTGCAATTTAAGATTTTTTGATATCGATATAATACATAAGTTAGTTATGCACAATGTTTCAAAATTGAGATATAATCTTATTAATATAATTCATATAAATGAGGGTAAGGATAAAAGTTTTTTTCACTTTTTTTTTTATTGTATGTTAACAATGATAACTTTTGGTGATGATTTTGGCCCTTAATGAACATGTCTATCATGTGTGGTCACTCTTTTTCCTTTTAAATTTTTCGAAGGCATAATATAGAAATATTTTAATAATAATGACGTGTACATGCACGTTTTGGATACGTGAATATTGTATAAACATGTTGGATATATGTGTCCTCACATCTCTTATAAGCCACCAACAATCTACACATTCACTAGCTACATGGGCAACTACATTCATCCAGGAAATGTGTAGGCTATCTATAGGGTTGTAAACGAGTCGAGCCGAGTCGAACACTGGCAGGCTCGAGTTCGAGTATGACAAAATAGTTCGGGTACGAGCTCGACTTATCCATAATTTTCAAGCTGGAAGTTCGGTCCGATAAAAATTAGTTAAGTTCGAGTTCTCCTCGGAAGCTCAAACCAATTTTGCAAAATATTAAGAAAACCTCGAATGGATAAGTTCGAATCGAGTTTGACTCAATTAAATATGTAAAAATATATTATATAATAATATATAAATAACATAAAAATACTTATACTTAATATATGTTCAATTAGGCTCATGAGCCCCATGAACCAAGTAATTTAAAATCGAGCTCGGCTCGATGAACTATTCGAGTATTTGATTATTATTATTATTTAAATATTTTATGAGCTGACCTCGAGCAGCTCACGAATTATTTGGCTCAATTACAACATTCATCAATAGTAGCAGTAAACAACTATGCAAGGGAAATATTACGAACGTACACGCGATTGCCAAAAGCTTGCTCAGTTCTGACAACACATATTCGGATACGCCATACTAACCACATGGCTATCTAGATGAGAAATTAAGCACATTTGTACCGAGCGTTGGTATGAGAAGGCATGGGTGGAGAGGGTGCTGAAAACGCGTGAATGTGAAGTGTAATTGATATACATATACCTATGTCGGTGTAGCTGTACATGTATCTACGAGAAGTGTGAACCTATCGCTTACGTATACCTTTGATTAGTTTGACAAAGAGAGGCATGAGTGTTATTGACACAAATTTTTTACTCACGGTTAAAACACGCATGTATGACAAACGGTGTTGATAAGTATATAGGAATATTTTGAAAAATAGAATATCGAGCCCCTAATAAGGATAATGGACATTTAATGATTTTGTGTTAAATATAATAAACATAATTTTTTTATATTTTAAAAAATAATCATTCGGTGCGTAGCACGGGTAAAATGTTAGTTCTTAATATATTATCTCTAAATATGTACACAACATAATGCGAAGATTTTTTATCTGCATAAATAGCCTATTGCATATGTAAAAGAGTACAATAAAATATTTCTTAACAACATCCAAATTTAATATACATTATTCTTAATATCTTATCTCTAAATATCTACACAATATTGGGATAAGATCGCAAGACATTAATTACGAAGAATGTGTATCTTAGACTTGTTTCATTTCACCTATAAATAAGATATTGAAGGTGAAAAGTTATTTCAACAATCCACTCGTGAAACATATTCGAAGGCTATATAATATATAAGTAGCAAACAGTTTTTAAACATGACGGCATCATCAGTTCAAGTCACTTTTTGCATCATTCTACTCATTTTCGCATTCGGTAATATGAATCTAATTTTTTGTATCAAAATTCAATAATGATATTTAGTTGTTATATATGTGATAGACATACACTATTAAATATTATATATTTGCACGTATTTTGGTTGTTATGTACGTAATGTATACGAATAGAATTTTTTTTATATTGACAGACTATATTTATACATTTTTAGGAATGATGATCATGGAAAGTGAAGCGAGGCATGTTGTTATATGGCCCTGTAGTTCTGACAGTGAATGTCAAGGCCCTTGCTCGACTCCAATATACCATTGTGTCAATGCTCGCTGTATTTGTGGATAATAATCGGAGAATTCAATAAAACTCAAGTTTATTTCCTTGTTTAATATTTATTAACTAAGGAGCTATGAGTTATATGTAATATCTCCTTAATTCATGTATGTGTGCTGCCAGTAACTCATAAGCTCAAAATAAATATTTATTACATTTGCTTTTAAATTTCAACAAAAATGTGATAAGATATAAAAAATACTATAAAAACTTAATGGATATAAAAAGTAAATTAAAAATAAGATATATATATATATATATATATATATATATATATTCAAGAAAGATGTGAAACACAATCTTAAACACTTCCTAACGTTTTCTACTAACTGGATTATTAAAAATTGTATTATTTTAAAAAACTACTAGGATATAAGAAACAACTAATAATTTGATATGCCGTTAAGAAAATGATTATAAAGAGAATGTACAATCAAAATTGTTACTTTGTAATGTTATCTAATAAAAAATTGTTTTTTTGTATTTGAGCTCCTAAGAGAATTCGAAAATTATTATTTGTAATGTTATTAATAAAAAAATTAATTAGAAAAATAAGAAACAAGATACAATGAATTTAATGGAATCTCATTATGTTAAGTGCAAGCTCCATAATTTTTAAGAAAATTATTAAAACAAGAAAAGGACCTCTTTTGAGAATCTTAAAAAAACAATAGTGTTTTGGTCATTTTGTTTAATATTTAACGTAAGAGAATATTAGTTTGAGGGGACCTGTTAATCGAATCATTAAAATTTTTATTTGATATTGTTAACTTATGAAAAAAGAAAGAAAAATAAGATATGATGATTTAAATGGAATCTCATTATGTTAATTGTAAAAAATAAATTATTAAAAAACATTAAAAGTAAGAAAAATAAATAAAAATTTGATATAATTAATTTTTAGGATGATTAAAAATTTGATACAATGGAAAACTTGCTACGATCTAAAAAATACTCATTCACATAGCGACCACTTCTGGGAACTAGTGTTTTCTTTATGATGGTTGGCAAATAAGTTCTTTCCCTCAATGAATGATGGGTTTTCATTTATATTGATAATTTTCCTATCACATCTTAAAAGATGAGATAGCATCTCCACATCACTTCCACATAAATTCTCACATAAATTCTCACATATGTTAATTTCTTTAACATACACATCCTTAGTAAGTTCATCCAATGTATCTATTAACATCCCTAAAATAAAGAACCACTAGATTAATTTTTGTTTTGAAACAAAAACCTGAAAGAAGTCATAATATTTATGCTCAGCTATACGCTACATCAGATTCAGACACCAGAACGAGTAGATGACATTTGTAATTTCAGACAATTATAAAATATTAGTTGAAAAAATTAAAGGATCGGTACTTTAAAAAAAGTATACCTCAATTTTTTTCTTTCATATCGTAGAGCTCAGTGAAACTTCTTTACCCTCACATCATGACACCCTGACAGAGCATTTTCACAAATGAACCTTAACAAATCCTAACAGAATAAATACAACTAGTCTAACATGTTAAATAATTAAATTAACAAAGAAACAAAAAGGCTTTTTCACCCCTAACTAAATACCTAAATGGACCTTAACAAATCCTAAAAGATTCTCTTAACATGACATTCTAACAAAAACCTTAACAAAATTTAACAACTGGACACCCTAACAAAACCTTAAAAAATGTTAACAATGGGACAACCTAACGAAACACATAAATGAATCTTAGCACACCGAAGGATAATATAACAATATAAAAATGAACTTAACGTACAACCTTACATGAAATTAATGTAGAACTCTAAACATAACTCTATATAATAAATTCCTTAATTTTCATATTTCTAAAAAATGATTTGATAATTCGATCACATTAAAGAACATGACAATAAGAATGTACATCTAAGTTCATACTAACATGTATTTAATTTTTTTTTCTAAATAAAAGAAAAGATATAATTTGTGTGTGTGTGTATATATATATATATATATATATATATATATATAGGCTTCTAATTAAATACAAACTAGAATTAAAATGAAAACTAGAAACTAATCACATCCCTTAGATCCATCCCCTCCCACACAGTATCTCAGCTTTTCCCCTCCGTTTTTAATATGATTTTTCCCGTTAATCGGTAATTTTTTTTAAATCCGACTTCACTATACTTTTCTCTATCTCGCAATGATTAATTTGAATACCATATGTGATATATTTCAACGCGATTTAGAAAAAAAATTATTTAATTTCTAGTTTTCATTATAAGGGGGTTTCTATTGGAGTAGCTATATATATATATAAGAAAACACGTAACACAACACATATTAGAACTTAAAGAATCATATGAATTGAGAACAAAGTAGCAAAAGTTCCAGAAACTCTTTAACGTTGAACAACTATAAAGATTTAAAACCTAGATCAGTTACTCACTTTCATTGAAGTTCATAAAGAGATATATTATGTCAAACAAAAGACTAGGGTTTGTTCTCAAATACCAGTCTTAGCTGAAAACACTGTTCATCTTCTTCAATTTATTGCTCGTATTGGATTTTGACTACAAAAAAATAAAATAACATGTTAGTATACCTTGATAATCGTAAGAACACATTAATGAATATTACATAACGTCCAGAATCACTTATTAGAACATTATCAACACGTTATTTAGAACTTCTCAAAATCATTCAATACGCATAACCCATTATTTCGATCTTCATTACCCATTGATAGTGTTCTATCTATCCCTGATTCCGCTCTTCTTCTTTTTCTGAACTTCTTTTGAACATTTCTATATTAAACCATGTTGTTATAAGGAAATAAAATCACTTGATTCTTTCCTTCTTTATAATAATCGTGATTAGTAATTTATCAAAGATAATTGCCTCTCTTTCAAATGATAATATAATCAGCAGGATTGTTAGAATGATACATGATACATGATGATGTTTTGCCCACAAATCTTTAATTTATTCACTAAAATGTCATTATCTTTTAATTAGTTGTTTTCTTAATCTATACTATACTATTATAAGAAAAATATAGGATAATTTGGTTGGTTAGTTACCACCTTCCATAAAAAACAATACGCCTTTTCATAATTAAAAAAAATCATATTTTTATATTTTCATTTTTATTCAAGAGAAAAAGAAGAAGCACACAACTCTTAGAGCATGCAAGACTCCAGCGGGAAGAGTTCTATATAAACAACGCTAAATTCGATTCACCTTCATATAAATAAACATTTTTATTAATAAAATTAGAAAACGTTATATAGATAAATAAATATGATGTATACACATAGTTTCACTCGCGGTGCAAGCATTGTCACAACTAGAAACTTACAATATATATTAAAAATAATATTGACTTCATTAAATAACTTACGATTTATATAAAAAATTCAAAATTAAACAATAATATTATACTCAGAAACAACGTCCTAAAAATATAATATAATGTATATATTATAAATATTTTGATTATTATAAATTTTGAAATAATTATGTCATTTAATTTAAATTTTAAAATAAGTAATATCAGGGATGTATTAAAATAAATAATTAAATGTATTTTATTAGATTGAATATATAAATTAGTTAAGTATCAAAGTTCAAATAACAAAAAGAAGTAAAAAAAAAATTATAATCATTAAATAAAGGGTTTGAAGTTGAAGTATTAAATTATGAGTACCGTACGACCATACAATTATTAAATTCTAAAATAAGTATATGAGAACCGTTAGATGCAATATAAACGATATTATCAAATTTAATATTTTAACTATCAAAAATTTGAAAACGTCAATAACATCATTTAAAAAACATTTATATCACTAATTTCATCAATTTCAATAATACATATTTATTAATATTTTATTTTATTATCTTTTATAATTTATTTCTTCACTGTAAATACATATTTATTGTATAAATAATAATATTACAAATGTTTAAATTATTTCGTGCATTGCACGGGTTATAGGCTAGTTATTTATAATAATCAACGGTATAGATATGTTTCCCTAGTTCTCTTGATTATATATATATATATATATATATATATATATATATGTATGTATGTATATATGTATGTATGTATGTATGTATATGTGTGCTATTGATCAAATAGAAAGTAGAATTAAAATAAAAACTAGAAACTAATCTAAGCCATAAAATCCATCTAATCTAATGGCCCTTGTAGGTACCACAAAGGATCAAAATACACCCTCACACGCAGCATCCCAGCTTTTCCCCTCCATTTTTAATTTGATTTTTCCCGTCAATCGGTAAATTTTTTTTAAAATCTAACTTCACTGTATTTTTCTCTATCTCTCAAAGACCAATTTGCATCCCATATGTGATATATTTCGACGCGATTTTATAAAAAAAAAATTATTTTGGTTTGTAGTTTTCATTATAAAAGGGAGTTTCTATTGGAGTAGCCCTTATATATCACAAATAATATATCAATTAAATCAATCAATCAATATACTTATATAAAGGAGAAGACGGGGGTGTTTTTGTGGCGCCTCTCAAATCGCCTCATTCTATTTTTTGAATTTTCAATTTTTAGAATTAATAAATGGAGAAAATCTTAATTACCTCATATTCTCCTAAACTTTCCTCTTAACTCAAATTACCTTTTCATTATATTATTATAAAATTTCCCTACTATATCAATAAACTTTCCTCTTAACTCAAGTTATCAAATTACCATCTTATTATATACCTAAAGTTTCCCTACTATGTCAATAAACTTTCAACTTAACTCAAATTACCATCTTATTATTCTCCTAAAACTTCTCTACCATATTATTATTTTTCAAACTTTCTTTTCAAGTGAAAACTTAATTACCTCATTTTCTCTTAAACTTCCTCCTTAACTCAAATTATCATGTTACACTTTTTCTAAAATTTCTCTATCAGATTATTATTCGTTAAAACTTTCATTTCAAGTCAAAATTCTTGTCTTAATACTCTCCTAAATTTCAAGTCCTAAAGTATAGTTTAAAAGGAAGTATACATAAGTGTAAATCGTTTGGCTTGAAAAAAAAAAGCAAATTGTAGCTAGATTTTTCATCAACGCTTGTATTTCAAACTTTATTTTACATGTTATGATAATTTTGTGACAATTTTTTTTTGTTAAGCCTTTAACGTATGTTATTGTTTGATTGATTTTATGATTTTAGAATGCTTGATTGATTTTATGATTTTTGAATGCAATCTTTTGCCCAGGAAGAATAGAGGATGCCATGGATCGTTATTGATATTTTAATTAGACAATAAGCCGTGCTTCGCGGCGGCAATATAGTAATATTTTAAAAAAATTATTAAATATGACGACACAATAGATTTTTAATATATCTTTCGACTATATTTAATATTAAATAACAAACCTAAATTACTTAAGTTTAAATATCAAATAATACATTTTACAATTAAATAGCCTCAATAATGAAACGAACTTCTAAAACCAACCGATCCATGACGTCCTTCGTTCTTCCCGGATAAAAAACCGCGTTCTAAAATTATAAAATCAATCAAGCATAAAATCATAAAACCAATCAAACAATAACGTACACTTAAAGGCTTAATAAAACAAATAGTGACAAAACTATCATAATATGTAAAATAAAGTTTGAAACACAAGTGCTAATGAATATAAAAGAAACATAAATTACTCAAATTTAAATATCAAATAACATTTTTTATAATTAAATATCCTTAATAATAAAACGAACCTCTAAAACTAATTGATCCACAGCATCCTCCGTTCAACTTGAGTAAAAGACTACATTCTAAAATCATAAAATCAATCAAGCATTCTAAAATCATAAAACAAATCAAATAATAACGATCCACGGCATCCTCCGTTCTTCCTGCGCAAAAGACTGCATTCGAAAATCATAGAATCAGTCAAGCATCCTAAAATCATAAAATCAATCAAATAATATGTTAGGTCTTAAATATACTGTAGATGGGGGTGAATACAGTATAGAACAATCAAATCGAAATAAACAAGTAAAATGATGAAAAGTTTTTATATTGATAAATAAAAACTGTTACAGTAATATAAAATACTCTCTCAAAGAATGTAAGAGTATTCTTGAGAGCTGCTAGGTGACTCGAATGATAAAACAATAATCGACGACACATAAAGTGTAAACCTATCTGTGTTTATATAATACACAGTTACACAATCAATTACTACTGATATGATTACACAGAGATGACTAGATACAGATCATATCTAATAACTGATTGTTTTTTTCCATATGTTGAGTAGCCAACATATCCTTACAATCTTCAAGATCTTTAATCAAATAAATCAGTGCATGATTTACTGCTTCTTCAAAGTCTGACAGAATAAATACTAACAACTAAATACTAATATCAAATACTGATATCAATCTGTCATACTCTGATGATAAACTCTGATTTGCCTAAGTGCTAAACACTAATCATCAAATTATCTAACAATCTCCCCCAACTTGTACATGTGAACATATGAACAAGTTTATGAATTTGATGATGACAAAATAGAAATCTAAATGCAAGAATGAAAATTTACTGTAACTCAATCATATGAAAAATCAGAGTTTATTCTTCAATCCTGCTATATCCAGTTGCTTCATAAAAGAATTTATGTACAAGATCTTCTTCTGCTTTGTTCAAGTACATCTCCAGCTTAATCCTAAGATCCTTAAGCTCTGGAGTAGAATCATCAATCTGATAGATAGTTGCCCTTAGGTCTGGAATCTTTGCTCTGCTCATATGAAGATCATCTAACTGTATAACTCCAATATCTTTACCATCTGGATTGAATGTAACAACATCCATACCCAACAGCTTAATGATCTGAGTACCTCCTCTTAGCATATCAGTTATTGTACCATCATGAAGTTCATATTTAGGAATAACTGGATAAGCTGTCTTGTAAGAAATACCTCTTTGCTTGATCTGAATATGCTTCTTAATAAAATCTGACCATCTGGCAGTAGCAGAATTTATGATCTTCAGTAGATAATGAATATACTCTAGCTCCTTCCAGGATTTAACAAGCAGATTCTCTTCATCTACTCTCAGCCTCTTCCCATTGGATAGAAAATATATTAGCTTTTCCTTAGGTGTGTTCACATCAAAATGATCAAGAACAAAAAAGACAGAGATAAATTTTTGCAAGTGTTTCAGCTGAATTTCTTCACCTAGAACAATAGTAAGAGAAGTAGGATCTTTAATCCTTTCACAAATGGTATAGGGGCCATGTTGAAGTGGAGCTCTGCACTAGAGGCCTAGACCATCTGATGCTCTGGTGCATTTTTTTTAACTTTTCGGTTCGTCCCAGTTTGTTTGTTGCCTTAGCCGAATTAACATGGATCTTTTGTCACATAAATCAGCTATAAGGTGCCATGTTCAAGGGGCTTTTTAAAATTCAATATTTAATTTTTTTATCAAATTTTTTTTAATTGACAAGTGTGCTTACAATACTTTGAGATTGTAATTTTTTTTGTAATAAAAAAGTAATAAAAGTATGGTTTTGAGCACTATAAAAACGCTTCCCGAATAGCCCAAATTGCATAAGTTTACTCATTAGTCATTTTCATGGATTTTTAAAGCATTGTTTTCGAAAGATTTTTTTGTATTTTTTTGTTGAACATAGTAGTATTTGTACAAAAATTTTAGGGGGAAAATTGAACCAAAATATTTGAAGTATAGAAATAGGGTTTTTAACACCGCGGAAATGGTTCATTAATAGTGTATAATACTTTGTAAATTTAGGTGCCTTGTATGTGAATGAATAATAAATAGAGAAATGGAAATACCATAGTTATTTTTTGGGTAATCACAATTGTGTTAATTAAATATAGATTGAATATATGATTTGAAGTAGGGAAAAAGTGCACGTTGTCTTGTGATTATATAATGAAAGTTTAAAAATGATGAATGTTTTAATATATAAAAGTGGTACATGAGTACGTATATCTACCACATCAAGCAGTTGATGGTTCAGATTTCGGATATTAGTAAGTTTTTATGCAAATTGTAGATGAAAATTATGCATTAGCTTGCAACCACACTACAACTGGAATGAAAAGTATATAGAAGCATAAAATGAAACAACAAGTAAAACAATGAGCAATGAAAAGTGCATGGAAGCTATAATCCCGAAGATGGAATTATGCAAATTGATTACAAACTACAACCTCACTGTTACGTAGCCGGGCGCATTGGGCATCTCTTACTCCGCTTGGTATGCCTTTCTCGCTTGCATACGCTGCATTTCTTTCTTGAACGTGGACCATCCATCTCCGTTCGGATCCTCACTGATTGTCCCTTATCCCCGCGTTTCTTTTTAATCTTCTTTAATGCCTTATCGGGTACCAACTTCCCATAGCGCTACCAATTGGGTGGTAAATCATAGTTCAAGTATTCAATCGGTTGTAAAGGATAAATCATAGGCCTCCACAAGTTCTCCAAAGTTTGGTTCTTATGGTAATCTTCGATGTGTAGATGTCAATTAATATGATGTTTCATACAACCTGCCACTGCATGAGAGCATGGCATATGGTGGGTGGCTCATTTTTCGCATGTGCAAGTACGTTCTTTTAGGTTCACAACTTGGATTTTACCTCCCTTAACATGACCTTTGGGAGTTGTATATTGGTGCGTTCGTATTTGAAAAATCCCTACTCCACGGCTAAAGGTGGTGACAGAATACGCAGTAGTATTCCTTTGAATTTTTTCCAGCAATTGGGCAGAACATGAACAAAACACCTCCTCTTTCTGCATGCTATCCTCCACATTATTTCTATGTGTGTCAACAGTTTTGACAGCCTTGTAGAAAAGATGCTCCATCATTGCTGTAACTGGAAGAAAACGAGCCCTTCGTATGTTGCCATTAAAACCTTCAAACCCATTTGTCGAAGCCTGACCAAATCGAACACCATTCGTGTCATGGAAAAGTGTCCACTTCTCAACCGAAATTCTTGCAAGATATTCCAGGGCCTGGGGTGATATTTCACCAATGCGCCTCATATAAGCTTCATGTTTGGACACTTGAGTGGTTTTTCCAGCCTTCCACATCAAAAGTTTGAGTTCGCCACCGGAATGGTTATGGGAAAAGTTGCTTCGAACGTGATTCAGACAGAACCTATGAATGCCTAATGGCTCAATGAATCCATTCCTTGGATCTCTCATCGCGGACAGTATACTTGCAGCACGGTCGGAAATGAGGCAAGCACCTAATCTTTCCCGACACACATGTCTACAGAGACGTTGCAGAACCATGACCAATTTTCATGAGTCTCCTCATCGACCAAGGCATAGCAAATAAAAAAAAGGGTGGTTGTTCGAATCAACACCCTGTGCAATCAGTAGCTTCTCTTTATATCTTCCCTTCAAGAAAGTCCCGTCTATTGAAATAACGAGACGTGCATGTTGCCAAGCATCCATCATTGCCTTCAAACACCAAAAAATATGCTTGCACACGGACGTGCCCCGTTCTGTGACATGAGGAACAGCCTCGATCTCAGCAACACTTCCTGGATTTGTATGTAGAACGGCTGCAAAGAACATTGGAAGACTTTGATATGTTGTAATGGGGTTGATGATTGTGTTCGTTGATGACGAGCGGGATAATCGTTTTTATAGAGATTTCTGGGGTCTCTATCACCTATTACACGTTTTAATATCCACGAAAAAATACTTTATTATCAAAATAAATAAGTATAAAAACAAGTAAGAACATATGTATATGAATTTGCTTACAAGTGGCTTGACAATCCTCGATATCATTCTTGCAGATAATTTTGTGTGATCTTGCAACTGTTGATCGACCGTGCAAGAGTGTTCATCCTTATTGACCGTGATCTGAAAGTACCCATGTTCCCGTTTTGCAGCTCTCATCCTCCAATTGTAGTCCTTATCGCTACACTCAGCAATGAATTGAAATTTGTTACTCCTTGTCACGATGTAGCCCCAATCCGTGGAAATGTGAACCCTATTCACTGCATCTTTTAGGCTTTCTTTGTCCACAAATAAAGATCCGACACTTAGGTTAACATGATCCAAATCATTATCAATATACAGATCACTAGGATCACCCGTTAGAGTGGGTGTACAATTCTCGGTGACAAACTAAGGAACCCTAGGGAGATGACGCTGGTTTGCAAGTGCCATATTTGGGGGTACCACAACATTGACCGTTATGGCATGGCAGGGGAAGATGCTTTAGTGGACGATGAGCTACAGGGTATATATAGCATACTAGATGGTACAGGTTACTCACATCTTCATGAGAGACCACCTCCTCTTGCCCCGTCTGTTACATGTACAGGACCGCGTACTACCGGCTATGGCTCCGACTATTTTATCTACTGCGCCAGCTCCTCAGGCTGATTGGAGCCCTTGGGTCCATCTCACTGCCGTAGGGGGCTCTTCAGCACACACGTTTGCTAGCTCTGTATGGGAGCAGAGTACTCATGCCCATGCGAGTGCTAGATCTAGTTGGAGGCATAGTTCTCAGGGCGATGCTGATGTTGGAGGATCTACTTGGGGGTAGAGTTCTGAGGGTCATGGATACGTTCCATCTCCTTGGGGCCAGGGTTCTCAGGGTCACGGAGCCGATGCCGGTAGTTCTACTTAGGGGCAGTTTCCTCAGGGCATGGAGCTGGAGGATTTACACCTGGTTTCTGGAGCGGGGCATGTGGTTCAGGCTCTTCTTTCCATACCCCGACAGGGGGTTTTGACCCATGGGTCTCGCGTGACACCTTTAGGAGTGCATACGGACAGGAGGGCAATGACGAGGACGATGATCATGGGAGGTCATATACATGGGTCCACCTTCATACAAGAGTAGGATGACGAGGAGGAGGATCATGGTGAGGAGGAGGCACCTCCCGTTCAGCTGAGGCACCAGCCGCGTAGAGCGGTGAAAGGTAAGGGCAGGCTATGCCACACTGGCGGGAGGTTTTGTGGATGATGTGTTCTACTGCATCAAGATCCACTATATCCACTTTAGACTTGTTGGAGTTCCTTGTTTCACTTTATGTGT
Organism: Anethum foeniculum; assembly: GCA_003724115.2. NCBI lineage: Eukaryota > Viridiplantae > Streptophyta > Magnoliopsida > Apiales > Apiaceae > Anethum > Anethum foeniculum. Next base: position 8,665 of record PHNY01274807.1, on the reverse strand, counting down.
TTTATTAAGTATGACTAATGCTTGTTGATTGTAGAAACTTTCAAAAGTCTTTAGGTATGACTTTTAAGTATTCGTCTTTAATGTTTGAACACTAAATGCTTATCCATTAGTATTTATATGTTAAAGACTGTTTCAAAAACTACTATGTTGGTTCCATTATTCCCCTAAAAGTAGTGTACAAATACTACTATGTTGAACAAACAAATTTAAAAAAATCTTTCAAATTTACTATTCGGGAAGCCTTTTTGGACTGCTCAAAACCTCCATTTTTATTTTTTTAATGCATTTAAAAAAAATACAATATCACAGTACTTTATGCAAACTTGTGAATAAAAAAAAATAGGATAAAAAATTAAAATTTTCTATTTTCGGTGGAACCGTGAACATGGTAGTTTGACTATGATTTATGTGTGAAAGAGGTTCAAGAAGCCTTTTTCGACTGCTCAAAACCTCCATTTTATTTTTTGTTATACCAAAAAAAATTATAATCTCGTAGTATTTTATGCACACTTGTGAATAAAAAGAAAATTAGATAAAAATTAAAATTTCTCAATTTTCGGTAGCGCCGTGAACATGGATCATGTAAACTATGCAATTTGGGCTATCCGGCAAGCGTTTTTGGAGTGCTCAAAATCATATTTTATAACTTTTTTCTTGCAAAAAAAAAATTATAATCTCAAAATATTGTAAGCACACTTGTAAATTAAAAAAAAAATTACATAAAAAAAATAATTATTGAATTTTAAAAAGCCCCTTAAACATGGCACCTTATAGCTGATTTATGTGACAAAAAATTCGTGTTAATTCGGCCAAGGCAATGACCTGGCCCTCTAATGCAGAGCTCCGCTTCAACTTAGGAGCAAATGAAAATTTCTGCCAAAGGAGCCTAAAAAATAAAAGGGTACCTATATTTAGGGGTGGGCAATAAACTGAATTAAAACCGAAACCGAACCGAAACCGATAAAAACCGGAAAAAACCGAGCCGATTAAAACCGATCCGAAACCGAAACCGAAAAATAAAAAACCGAACCGATCTAAAGGGTTCGGTTTCGGTTACAGGGACTAACCGAACCAAAAAAACCGAACCGAACCGATTATTAATATATATAAATAAAAAATTATTTAATTTAATTTATATGAAATTTTTAAATATTTCAAATAAATAAATAATTTGTGATTTCGGCCGGGCATTATTATATTGTAGTAGCTGTACATAACTTGTGACTTAGCAGTGAGCTTAGCATTAATATATTGTAGTAGCTGTACATAACTTGTGACTTAGCAGTGAGCTTAGCAGCCATGGTGAGCAATGGCTATCATATATTGTCATATTAGAGTTTACAAGAGGTCTGTGAGAACATATGTGTTCAATTATGTGTTCAATCCTGTATTACACTAATCCTTAGCCTGCTGCTGCTGCTTTTTTTTTTTTTTTTTTTTTTCTTTTTATTAGAGTAGAGATGGATGCAGATGGTATTGGCTTAATTTTGGGTCGGGCTTCGGAGCTCCGGTCCAAGATTAGTACTTGTATTCAAGAATCATCTACCCATTTAAGTGATAATGAACAACACACTAAAGAACAACCCCATAATCTTGACTCTAATTTAGTTGATAGTGAAGCAGCAAAAGAGGTTCTTTGCAACATTAGAGATGCTTTTCACTCTCTTGAAGCTCAACTTTCTTCTTTGCAGGTTCATACTTTTCTAATTCAAGATTTTTAATTTTAGCTTTATGTAATTTTGCATATGGGCTTTTTTAGGTCAATTCTTGGAATCATTTTAGGCTTTATTTAAAGTAATGTATTTTCTGAGTTGAATTAGACACTTGGAGATTTAAACTAATGTATTTTCTGCTAATTGTATGATTTTATAGATACCTTTTTAGTAAATAGATTCATATGTTATAGTCAAGTTCAACTTTGGCAGAGAGCAAAGTGATTTTTGATAATCTGTAATATATTGTTCTTTGTTGTATTACATTTATGCCTCATTTTCTTGCAGAATGTTAAACATTAGGGTTGGTACCTTGTGTCCTGTATGAACTTAACAAAAAATTAGTATTTCCGTCTTAGGTTGAATTTGATAAACAAGGTGAAATTTTGATTAAAATTTCTGAAGTGAAAGAATACGAGTTAATGAATAATGGGTGATCATAGTTTCATTCCGTACTTGTAGGCTAGATATATATATATATATTCTTGGCTCTTGCTATGAAGGATTTCTAGAAAAGATATTGGTAGTTCTACATTATGCCTGCTTGGTGTCTAGAAGACTAAAACAAACCATCTACTAACCTCAACCTGTAATTTGTATCATTTCAATTGCCTCATTAAAACAATCCTAAAATACTAGTAGTTGTAGGTCATAGTGGTTGAGTTTTTTCTCTGCTATTTGCTAGCATAGAATTCGAACGCCTTTTTATAAAGAATTGTGGTAAGGCGTATACAGTGTAAGGTGAACTCCCACACCCCCTGTTGTTGTGCAAGTTTTATGTGGGTACACCTTTTTAATACCTGAAGTGGGGCCAGCTTTCGCACACATCAATTAATCCCGCCCGAGGGCGAGTAGCAGAGCGTTCCACTGCCATGGCCACCTACTTAAATCTGTATTGCCCTTAAGAAGACTCAAACCTGAGACCGTGTGCCTAACCAACATTGTCACATTTGCCGTCACCAAAGGTGACTAATTATCTTGTCCATCATTATTCTTTAATTGAGATAATTTGTTTATAAAGGATTTCACAAAGTGAGTAACCTGGTTCGATCAATACTTTTCCCGTTGTATCTAGTATAGATAATCAAACCCACTCAGTTGCATGTCCAAGCAACCTATAATGGTTATAATGTAACTATATTGAGTGTATTTTTGTAGTTTCCTTCCTCTTATAAAAGTCCTCTCCTTCAAAGATGTTAAAGCACTGCTAAATTACAATACTCACGGAATGAGGCAAAGGACCCCATAATTTCCTAGCTGCAACAGTGTTCGTCTATTTCTTCCGCATTCTTTTCTGGAATTTTTATTCTAGGAAAAGGCTTCATTGTTTTATATATTTTGTCTTCTCGCACACATTACCTCTTTTCTCTTATTGTTAAAATCTACATGCTAGACACCATAATCGCTAATGTGAAGTTGAAAAAATATCTTATATTTCAAAAGTAATTTGAAAGTGTTGTTGTGTCCACCTTTGACACTGGGTTTCTACATGGTACTTAAATATACATAAGTGGTTAATCATGAATAAGTCCTATAAAATTCTTTGGCAAAATATTTTTCTCCTTTCGTGAAGAAAGGAAGTCATGCCCCATTATAAGTTTAAATTTCGGCTGTCAAGAATATGCTTAGCCTACTGGAGCTCTGTTATCATTAGTCTGACACTCTATGCTGCACGGATACCTTTTGTTGTCCTCTTTACTCAATTCTCCCAATACTTCAAACCTCTTCGTAAGTAACTTTTGATGGCCAGGTACTACAGCAGCAGCAATATTATGAGAGGGAAACAGCACTTGCTGAGATTGATTACAGCCGCCAAAAGTTGCTCGAGAAGCTGAAGGACTACAAAGGTGAGCCCCTGGAAGTCTTAAGTGAGGCTACTGCTTTTGCCAGTGAAACAGTAGAAGACAACAATGATCTTCTTCTTCCTCCATATCCTAGCCGACCTCGCTCCCTTTTTTCTGAAAATGACTTCCTCTCACACTTACCTTCCACGCATACTTTTCCTCAAAATGGGTTGACAAATGGTGTCCCCCCTAATGAAATAGAAGCTAATCTCCACCATTCTGAAAGTTGTAAAGTGCAATCTGAATCTAAAAGCCCATTTAGACATCTCATGAACATGGCAACCAAGACAGTACTTGCTTTAGTTGGTGTAGTAGGGGTCCTGAGTTTGGCTGGTTTTGACCCTAAGTTTAGAAAAAGAAACGTTCAATTCAAGGTTTCAGGTCTTATTCAAAGTCATGAGACGGAAAGGAAGATGCCAATGGTTCAGTGCCCTCCTGGGAAAGTCCTGGTGGTGGAAGATGGTGAAGTGCGATGCCTTGTCAAAGAAAGAGTTGAAGTTCCATTCAGGTCGGTTGATCTGACACCTAATGTGACTTATGGATGTGGATAAGATGGTCCTTCCATCTTCCCATATCTAAATCCGTTTAATGTTAACTTCTTGAAGATTAGAGCCATTATAATGTTTTAGTTTAGTTGTAGAATTATAATTATGATACCTTTTTGCTATATTGCATTATTATCTTTGTTTAGATCTCTGATGGATCATGTGGTCCCTGTAAAGTGATTTCATATTAATTTATCAATAAAGTGTTTTGTGGGTTGCTGCTTACAGCAATTCCTTTACAAAACTTTGATTGATAAGAAACTGTCTGTCTGGCTTCATAGATATGTCCTATAGGTATCGATACCTTTAGCACAGAGCCACTGGCCAGTTCAATTTTAGAGAAAAAAGAAAATTAAGCATTTGGAGTATATTTAATCATCAGTACATACATTAAGCAAATCCCCCATGAATTAGAGAAAAATGTGAACATTTATGCTACAAATGATTAGGAATGCCCTAGAAATCTAATTGAGTACCAATCTGCTGTCATTGTGCAACATTCGAATATATTTGCAAAGAATTATAGTCCCAAAAATGTTGGGATATGTACCAGTTTTTAGTGTGATCAATCACAAATCTCAATTCTCCGATTGCCATGAGCAACCAAAGAATTTTTTCCGATCATTTCAAATCCGGCCAGAGGGTTCCTTCTGTGCTTGGATTTAGCCACCGAGTATCCGCTTCCAGTTACCGGGACTATCTTGAGGCTTCTTGTTTGTAATGCCGTGCTAGCCTTAATAGCTAGTGAGCATAAATCTTGTAAAGAAAGCGGTACATGTGACTTTGATGTTGGAATGAGAAAGTATATATGACCAAGCTGTAGTTCTTGATCTTTCGGAATGCGAGGTGGATGTGAACCAATGTACATGGACTCTGAGCTGCAAAGGAAGGAGTCTGGATGTTGGGACAGAATGTGGCTGGCTTTTATGGACACTCTGAATTCTTGGAGACTCCCATTGATGTGAATAACCTTAGCTGTGGCTGGCCAATTCAAGACTTCATTTTTGCTCATAATGTTAGAAAAACACAAGTTCCCCATCACTAAGGTATGTATATATGTATATTGATAGAGATTAGAAATGAATGATCTTGTAGAACAAAATTGTTGTGGCTTATATAGGGAGAGAAAGCAGCTGTATGGCATGCTCTGACTGAGGTTCAACTCTGCAATAATTTGTGTATAGTATTTTACTCACATTAGACATATAAAATTAGTATCATATAATACTATACTCGCAGTACAAATATAATTAGTGGAATTATTTGTATCAGAAGTCATGGGTACAAGTTGGGTACGAGTAGATGTAGATCTTAGACATCTTGTGGGCTATGCAAATCCTACACAGTACTGCAAATTATATAAGTCTTATTTCAAATATCCACCCTACCCTGAAAATTTCATTACATTGGATATACAGACAATTAATATAAATATATGACTGATTAATTATGTATAATATAAAAAAATAAAAATAATAATTATATTCATCCAATTAATGTTTTGATTCCGATTAATCTCAGATTCACTGATTACTCGAACGCTCGAGGTACACTCACCGGCCTGGACACGGTTAAAACATAGAAATTCCAAAAAAATGAAATAAAATGACCAAAAATGAAATTACATCCTTGCATAACAAGATGGACAGAAGGAAAAAGAGTGGATATTAATAAAGGACAAAAGTATAGAGTGGCAATTCAATGGGAGCATATGGGTAATGCACATGATTGAACAAGGTTGAATTTCTAATTGGTTTCGTTTTGTTGGAATTTTTAATATGGACGGTAACTAAGGACAACAATTGTTTCGTTCATGGAAGGATCCAAAATAATATGGAGATGGATGACAAAGCATTGCATGTAGTATTTTTAGTGGTGCACTTTAGACTTTGGAAAGAGAATGTTTTGAAATTTGATCAACTTGTAAGTTTATTTTGACAAAGGATGAATTCATAAGTTTCAAAACCAGTTCATATAATTTATCTTTTATAGAGAAAAAACAGTTTTATTAATGAATTGTATTTAAAATACAATAATTATTAATAGATTCAAATTTATGTTTCATATTCATGTAATTTCATTACAGTTCAAATCACAAAAATATAGTTTGATTAACCAAAAAGTGAACATTTATGCACGTCCTAAATTTATTCATCTACACCCTAATTTTATCATGGACTAAATTATTCTTTCATTATTTCATTTAAAATATTTTCTAAACCCAACAATTAATTATGTACTTGCTTCCAAATTGTTTTTATTAAACACTATTTTCATAAAATTATATATTTCAAGTACATTCTGTAAAAGAAAGAGAAGAAATTTTTAAAAGTGTATACTATGCACCATAAATGTATAAAGTTTAAAGGAAGATCAAATAAAAAAAACATATTCATAAAAATACAGTATTTAGACCAAGCTCATAAATAAAATAAAAGCATCTAAATTTAATCGTATGTTCTAAATTTAACAAATAAATTATAATAAATTAACGAATAAATCTCATGTATCCAGTGTTGTAAAAATCGGGAATCGGAAGTAATCGGTTGAGCTGCCGATTTAGGATTAATTGGAAATCGGGGATTAATCGGAGTAAAAATCGGATATCTTTTAATATTAAAATATTATTTAATATATTTTTATGATTATATTAAATATTTATTACCAAATACATATTTATTATATCATAAATTCTATAATTATTGATATTTAAATGAATATAATATTTTAATTTTAATAAATTATTATATATACTCTGATAATGAAACATTTATAAGGATTAATCGGATTTCAAAAATCGAATCGGTTAGGTAACTTGTAGAGGATTAATCGGGAATTAATCGGTGAAATCGGGGATTTTTAGAACACTGCATGTATCTTTAAAATATGAATTTATTAATTTTTTTTAAAAAAAGACTAAAGAAGTACTATATCAATAGAACAGTTAAATACAGATGGAATAAGTACCCTGCATAAGTAATTTTACGGCCTGAATAAATCACCACCCTTAACCAAAATGTTAAAAAAATACATTGGAAACTTTAAATTCATTTTCAATAATTTGATTCACCAAAATAAAGGTTATCGAACATTCATTTTGTGGGGGAAGACAATTACAAACCGGAATCTACGAGATTGAGATTTGAGAGTTGCATATAATAGGTACAGCTGCACGTGAACCTTGAAATTGTGATATCAAATCAACCTAGATGGAGCATGCACATTAAAATAAAGTGTTTAAGAGAAGCGTCTACTAAACAGACATGAAGATTAATTAGAAACAAGCCAGGCTAGCTGTCCAACGTCTATGCCAGCCTCGCTACCAGCAATGTCTTATCTTTTTTTATTCATCCCTTTTGGCTTTTCTCGTCTCTCCTATCCATATCCTTGACCTTGACTATCTATCTGCCTAACTCATTGGCTATCCCTGTTTCTTTTGTTTACATAATTTAAATTATTCACGATGTTATACTATATTTCCTTTAATTGAAAAATACGACTATGAAAAATAACTTAACAAATAATACGTAGTTAAATTCAAAATACATCGTTAAAGTCTATTTATCCTTAAAAAAAAACATACAAAACATGGTTTGCTCAAAAAAATTTGACTAAATCGACGATAAATTACCGATAAATCATTGATTTTTGAAAAATTGTCGATAAATCAAGAATTGGTACCTCAATCAATTAGTTTCGATTTCCGAAATCTATAACCATGATAGAAAGTGTTAATAATTGTTAAAATATTAATATAAGATCCTGTAAAGGTGCTTTCTTCGACATTTTTAGATTTCAGAACGACTGGTTCGATAACATGGTGTACGCAAAGCTCAGACTGCTGGGAGAACTTAGGTTTAACTGTCTGCCACCCCTAACATTTTGATATGAAGGCAAATCTATGCCCCAAAGATAAGCGCCCGTAATCCACTTTTCGATCTATAAATGGGCTTTCTTAGTGTTGGAATATAAGATCTTGGAAAGTAACTTCCTTTTCATTAGTGGGCTTTAAAGATGGATTCCCCTTCCCCTTCGATTCTCAATACTAAAGATGAACGAATTCCATACG
>PHNY01274726.1:9048-21143 GCA_003724115.2 Anethum foeniculum | reverse complement strand
AAACAATACAAAAATTATGATTCAATCACTTTCACACATGCACGTTTCAAACATTAAAACTCATCTAATCATATTTACTAGAAAAGACAATAAAATATAACCTTAAAAGGGCAAAAAAAAAAATGAATAGGTAAACTCGAGCAGAAAAACTGATATTTAAAACTCATTAAAAGATTATAAAAGAAAATAAAAGTTGTCATTAAAACCAGATTTGAATCCTACTGATCAAGGATGCAGTCAATACATGATTCCCTAATTTATGCTATCAATTAGATAGAGCAGAAATCTAACGATCAAATAACCATGCATAAATCACGTAAATCATAACTCACCATAATTGACATTTAATCACAATCCAAATTTATATAACTGAAACAAAATCAAGCCTAAAATTAGTATAATTGTTTACTAATTAAAACTGATTTAGTCATCTTGTTACCACCGCTAACCGCCACTAAACCACTGCTTACCGCCAATATATTTAGTCATAAAGGTTTAACCACTTTGAAGTTGGAATTCTCTTTGTACATACTATTAAGTGTAACACGTAAACGTAGGATGCAAGAAAATTTTTCTAGGAATACTTCCAAACAATAATTTGGAAAATTGGTCAGTAAAGCAAAAATAAAGTCGTTGTAAACATCGATAATTTTGGCCATTGTGTTACATGTTAATGAAAGGTCCTGTGCTTCTACCAGTAAGTACGAGAACTGGAATTCTATGTCTTACGACAAAGTGACTACAATTTTTCATTCTTGTTTAAGAAAGATGACGTCCAAGTTCCAGGTTGTAGTTGTTGATTTTAACACTGGGTTTCACACTTATATTCAACTTAATACTGTAAGTTTGTATACACAGAGAGAAGATAAAGTAATGCAAGCCAATTGTATTACTCTGCTTGGATAAAACTGAATATGGAAAGTACAATAAAAAGAAAACATAAGCTGCTAGCGCTCGTATCAGACTCCTACTATTTTGCCACTTACTGGTAACTGCTTCCTAAAAACTCTCAAGCAACCCACGACTAAATCTTATGTGTCAACGTGTACAAACCAACGTTAACATTTATTAAATCAAATAACAAAACAAATAATAAAGCAAAGTTTAGATTAATTTCCAACACACCCCCGTAATCTAAACTCCAGACTCAGTAGACTGCAGACTCCTGATGCCCATCAGATCCCTCATCCTTTCAAATTCACAGTCAACATGGCCTCGGTAAGAATGTTTGATATAAAATCACGAATAAACATCCTTTCAAACTTCCTGCTGCTCGCCTGAACAAACATGTTTGATAATGATTTCACCACGCTCCACACAATCACGAATAAAATGATATTGAATGTCAATATGTTTACTTCTTCCATGAAAAACAGGATTTTTAGTCAAGTCAATTGCTGACTTATTATCTAAATAAATCACAACTGGTTGATGCTTGTGATTAGTAATTTGACTAAGTAAATTACTAAGCCACACGCCTTGACACGCAGCTGCAATAGCTGCCATAAACTCCGCTTCACACGAGCTCAAAGCCATACACCTCTGTTTTTGGGAGACCCAGGTGATCAAGCTCTCATTCAAGTAGAAAGCCACTCCACTGGTGCTTTTTCGATCCTCAATATTGCCTGCCAAGTCACTATCTGAATACCCTGATAGCAAATAATTTTCCGTCCCTTTAGCATAAACCAGACCGTAATCTATAGTGCCTTTTACATACCGTAAAATCTGTTTCACTTCAATCATATGAAAAGTTGTCGGGTGCTCCATGTACCTGCTAACAATGCCCACGCTAAAAGCTATATTAGGCCTAATATGAACTAGATACCTCAGTCCACCCACGTAGCTTTTATAAACAGTAGGGTTCACTTTCTTTCCCTGCTCATCTTTACTGAATTGCGTCGCTGGTTCCATAGGAAACTTGACAGCATTGCAATCACTGAGACCAGCTTTATCAAGAAGCTTCCTAACATATGATGTTTGTTTCAGTTCATAGAGCCCGCCATCTGTTTCACTTCTATGCCCAAGTAATACGATAGCCGCCCGAGATCACTCATTTCGAACTTCTCATTCATCAGTTTTTTAAAATGTTTGATCATTGTTGTACTTGTGCCTGTGATTATCAGGTCATCAACATAGACTCCAACCACCATAATTTCCTCTCTTTCACGTTTTGTATACACTGCGTGTTCGTAAGGACACTTTACAAATCCTAGTGCTTCAAGATACTGACTCAACTTTGCATACCACGCCCTTTGGGCCTGCCTTAACCCGTATAGAGCCTTAATGAGTTTATAAAACCCTCCGGTTGTGTTACAAAGACTGTTTCTTGTAATTCCCCGTTTAGAAATGCTGATTTGACGTCCAGGTGGTGAACTTCCCACTCATTCTTGGCTTCGAATGCAAGTAAGAGCTTCACTGTCTCCAATCGAGTTACCGGGGCGAACACCTCTTCAAAATCTATTCCCTGCTTTTGCACATATCCCTTTGCCACAAGCTTCGCTTTATGTTTTGTCACATTTCCATCTGCATCTCTTTTCAACTTATAAACCCATTTTACACCTATTGGCTTGTAACCAAGTGGTAGCTCTACCAATTTCCATGTTTTGTTTCGCTCAATTGCATTAATCTCAGTCTTCATTGCCTCCTGCCACGCGTCCTCTGTAGCAGCTTGATCATAACACGTAGGTTCTTCAACTCCCAACATTAGCATCTCCTCATCTAATTCCACCTTGTTAGCATCATCGTACACTTCCCTTAGAGATATGAATTTTCTGGGCTCGCTGCTGCTAGATTGGTCTGAATACTCATTGTCATCGTCATCACTCGATAATGCTTCAGTCTGTGAGTTAGAATCAGAGTCTTCATTTGTTGTTACCTCTTCTGCACCTGTACCAGATACATCCTGGTCACTACCTTCAAACACGCCTTGTATCACAAAGTTCCCCAGATTATTTTCGGATCCATCACTGTTCCCAGACCTCCAATCCCAAGCCTTGTCTTCGTTGATTACCACGTCTCTACTCACTAAAACTTTCCCTGATTCCGGATCAAATAGTCGACAAGCTTTATTTACTGGTTCTCGTCCCATGTATACTACCTTCTTGCTGCGGTCGTCAAGTTTTGTCACATGCACACTTGGTATCTCCATATGTGCTAGGCTCCCAAAAATTCTGATTACTGCTTGTCCACACTTCATAGGGCGTTTTTCCTGCTATAGCCCGCGTAGGCAACCTGTTCAAGAGATATACAGCGTGCCTAATTGCTTCACCCCATATGGTGGCTGGAATTTGTTTTTCTTTCAATAAGCTTCGAGCCATAGCCACCACTGTGCGGTTTTTTCGCTCAATAACTCTGTTCTGTTGTGGAGTGTAAGGAGCTGTGAAGTGTCTGACGATGCTACTGTCTTCACAATATGATTTAAATTGATTTGACATGAACTTTCCTCCCCTGTCCATCCTGAGAACCTTTATCCTTTTGTCAGTTTCCTTTTCCACTTGAACTCTGAATTTCTTGAAGTACTCCAGGGCTTGATCCTTGCCGGAAAGCATGTACACCCACATTACACGGATGAAATCATCCACTAACAGCAGGAAATATCGATTCCCAGCCATAGTTGGAGGAGATATTGATCCACACAAGTCTCCATACACTAGTTCTAATTTTTGTTTACTCTGAAAGCTTGATTATCCTGGAAATTGTTTACAGGCCTGCTTGCTTACCAAACACCCAGTGCATAAGTCCTTATGTTAAGCTAACTCTGGTAGCCCATACACCATCCTTGCTTTTGACATTAACATCATAGATTGGAAATTTACATGGCCAAAACGTGAATGCCATTTCCAAGTAATCTCTTCTTGCCTTGTAAGCAAGCACACAGACTTACTCGTTTCCAGTAGTATTTTATATAATCTGTTAGCTGATCTTTTTACTTTCATTAGAAGCCTTCCAGTCATATCATAAACCCACAAAAATACACCATTTAGCACTACCTTATTCCCGTTCTCCGAAAGTTGGCCTAAACTTATAATATTACTGCGAAGAGTAGGGAATAAATATATCTCTTTGAAGATGATATCTTTTCCGGTTTTGCATTTTAATATCACAGACCTCTTGCCTTCAATCTCAATAGTTGATCCATCACCAAATCTAACTAACCCCGTCACTCCTTCATCCAACTCCCGAAATGATGATTTTTTGTCCCGTCATGTGGTTGCTCACGCCGTTATCCAAATACCACAGATTAGAATCAACACTCTTCTCCGTTTCGTACAGTCTCAGTTTTACTGCTCCTTCATTAAGGAGTAATGTGTTCCCCATTTATGTGCTACACTTACTCCTTCATTAAGGAGTAATGTTTACTTCATCATGAACCTGTGTCAGATTGGCCTTAGTCTTTGTTTCTTTATCACGTTTGGGCTTTCGACACTCATAGGCGAAGTGTCCAAATGCACTACAATTAAAGCATCTCAGTCGACTCCTGTCTCGTGCTCCACAGTTTCCTTGACTACCACCAGTGCTTCGATTTTTGCTAATTGATGACACCTCTGTTCCTCCACTTTTACTCCTTTTTGTCCACTCATCTTTGGTGAGCAAAAGTTTCCCATCATTGCTTTCCCTCCTTAACAACTCCTCCTCAGTCAAAAGGAGTTGTCCTCTAGTGTTATCCGATTACTGACCCTTGAGTCATTCTTCATGTGCTTTCAATGACCCAACAGCTTCCTCGACTGACATATTCTCAAGATCACCAAATTGCTCGATCGCTGAAGTTATCTGTAGGAACTTAGATGGCACAGACCTTAGAAGTTTCTTAACTATAACTGATTCTTCGATTTTTTCTCCCAGAGTTCTGATATTGGTCACGATCCCTTTCAGTTTAATTGTGAAATCTTCAATCAACTCTGTATCCTTCATATTGAGATTCTCAAATTTTGCTCTTAACGTCTGAATTGTAGCCTTTTTGACACGATCTGCTCCGAGACACATCGTCTTCAGTGCCTCCCAAGCTTCCTTTGCAGATTTCTTGTCCGCCAATGAGAGCAGCATATCCTCCGGAATGGCTTGAAAGATTACAGTCAATGCCACTTTATCTGTAGGTTCCACAGCCTCACAAATCGAATGGGCCTGCATCATCACTCTCATTTTTAATGACCAAGCTGTATAATTGATCTTTGTCAACATCGGGTACGTTAAACCTATCGAACCATCCTTGATCTTGTGAGTGTCCATCGTGTTTGCCTTTGGCATATACTTTGGCATCCACTAAACCTGATCGCTCTGATACCAAATGTTGATTTTAACACTGGGTTTCACATTTATATTCAACTTAATACTGTAAGTTTGTATACACAGAGAGAAGATAAAGTAATGCAAGCCAATTGTATTAATCTGCTTAGATAAAACTGAATATGGAAAGTACTATAAAAAGAAAACACAAGCTGCTAGCGCTCGCATCAGACTCCTACTATTTTGCCACTTACTGGTAACTGCTGCCTAAAAACTCTCAAGCAACCCATGACTAAATCTTATGTGTCAACGTGTACAACCAACGTTAACATTTATTAAATCAAATAACAAAACAAATAATAAAACAAAGTTTAGATTAATTTCCAACAGTAGTAGTAGCGCTGATCGACCAACATGCATTTATCTTTTAAAGACTTTTCGGACTGCTCATTATTTTCTTTGGTGTGATAATGATGATACTTACTTGATATCGATATGACAATGAAAGACAATAGCATGAACATAAGGCAGGATAAGGATGAAAGGAAGTATTTACCCAGGCATGCGGATCAGATAGAGAAACACTGCTCGTTTCTGACCACAAAGTTCCGAAGACCTCCATTAAGGCTCTGTTTGGATTGGGGGTTGGGGAGGGATGGGTTGGGTCCAAATTTAACAAACCCTATTTGGTAAAAAAATTGAAGTGAAGGGATGGGTTTTTAGAGGTTAAGCTTGGTATTGGGGAGGGTTTAATTCCAATAGAAAAGTGATAATATTTTAACACATTAAATTGGGGTGTTGTGAAAAGTTACCCAGCATTGGTTGTTTTTTTCTCATGAAAAATTTCAGGAAAATTTTTTCGAAATTTTTTTTCTGAGAAAAATTTTCGGGAAATTTTTTCAAGAAAATATTTTTTTTAGAAATTATTTTTCTCGGGAAAAAATTTTCGGAACTTTTTTCTCAACCCATCCCAACCCAACTTAGCCTAACCCATCCCAACCCAACCCCTCTCCTCTCAACCCTATATCCAAACAAGGCCTAAAGGTGTCTTTGTAATTAATATTATTATGTGGCTGCTAATGACAGGAAAACCTGAGCTGAATTTTTCCTACCACCCGTGCAACATATTGATTATTAAGGTTTCTAAGAATAAATTCAAGATTTCATTAATTGATATGCAACTAAAGCATGTCAATCATATGTTCACAAATTTGAGTTTTGTTCATACGCAGATGCACATACATACCTAGGTATATCACATAAAAAATGAGGCTTAATGTGACTCTTTCCCTATACAAACTTGCACATAAATATAATTGAGTAATTGGCAGCAAAGAAATCATTTTCCGTCAGGCTTTCTTGAGAGTCAATCAAATATTAGATAATTATAGAAAGAATCACCTCCCAGCTGAGACATCTATAGTAATATAACATGCATTTTGCTGGAACCCAATTTAGATTGTACCAGACAACTTCACCACTTAATCATACTCCTGAATATGATATCCATTCGCCATGACTGATAGTCATAAACGCTATCCAAAAGCACCATATTTAACCCATCTTAACAATAATATACATTCTTCTAATTTTTGTACTCTTTAAGTATAAATTTTGTAACTTGTCGATGGATTCAACAATTCTAGTAACTCTTAACTCATATGTGGATTTGGTGGCTTTTAAGAGATTTATTGCGGAAACATCATCAAACCCCGTCCCCAACCTTTTCTTATCATAAAAAGAGGTTTATGCGCTAAGGTACAACGCTATTATGCTATCTAAATAGACATAAAGTGAAATACTCGCATACATATTCTGACGTAGACATTGCAAATCATGTACATCTCTAATTTTTGTGTTCAGAATCGATGATCGCAATTTAGAATAGTTAGAACATGAATTGCAATCTAATCGTGACTCAACTGACCAACAACACATGCGAATGGGTTGCAATTTAACCTATATAAAAGTACAACAAGCATACACTCATATACAAAATAAATGCCAAACAAAAATGAAGACAAATAATTGAAAGATATAACTTCTCATTAACCTTGCAATAACCAAAGATAACTAGTCTTTGTTCAGCTTTTTACTGGCAACACCATTTATCCTAGATAAAGAAAAGACGATGATCACTGTGCCCTCGTTTTCTCAACAATCCATCGCACTAAACATAATTAGGGCTTGGATTATGATGAGAAAAAGAATAAAATAAGATCAACTTAACAGTTTGACAGTTTGATGGTTTGATAAAGCAAGCAACGGAAAAGCCATCGAATGAGATGTACAGGAATTTGTGTTGATGGCATTTATGTTATTATGCATAAATTAGGGGCATATTAGTTATTTCAGAGAAAATTGTTTGTCTCAAATATATGTAAAATTATGTTGAAATATTCAATTTTTATTACATGACAGATATATTGTTGTTAAGATTTTATACGAGTTCGTTTTTTTTCTTTGCTATCAAATTCATAATTCAGTAGATTTCATTGTTTTAAAATACTATTTAATGAATTCATAACATATTGATTATAAAATGCTGAAGTATATAAAAATTTATGAATTACAACAATCAAATGATGTACCAGATGTTAATATGATAATGAAATATGTACATATACTAGTTTTTTGATAATATTCGTAAGTCACAGTTGTACTAACTACAATATCAGTTAAATTCTAAAGCAATCAAAATTTATTATTATTCAAGTCATGTGAAAAGAAAAAAGTTCTTATTATTTTTAATGTGAAATATTAAAATTTTTTTATTATTAGAGAGAAATTTTTAAAAAATGTTTAAAACAAATATCATTAAACAGTATGAGGGAAGGTTGTGATGATTATCGAAACTTAATATTTCATGAAATCTCTTTTTGGGAGTTGTTGAGTTTAACCTACGTAAATTTCCAAATTTAAAAATTAAATTAAATATCAAGACTAATATTTTTATTTTTTAAGTTGTTAACCAAATTTAAGTCAAACTAAACATTTTTCACATCATAAAATTGTGCTAGAGTAAGAGATTATAATCTAATAAACGTAAAAATTTGTTAGGTGCTTATTAACATAGGATTAAATATCAAAGATATCGATATCTAATGGTATTTCCATGTTGACTATTCTTTATTTTTTTGATTAGATATGCGACTGATATATTTTTTTTAAAAATGATTTGTTTAACAGGGAAAATGAATATCTTTATTACTAGTTATTATCTCTTTTATAAATTTACCATCCAAAAAAAGGTTTAGTGAATATAACCACTAACGTTACATATGTTTTAACTTTTGGTCATTCCGCTAATTTTTGTAACTAGTCATGTAAAAACGTTTTCATCATGAATCGTTTTGCAGGTGTATACTAATTACATTATATATACTAGTATTTTAGCCGTGCAACGCACTGAAGATAATTTTTATCATTTTTAAAATATGAACGTTTATATTTATTATATTTATATATAAAATTACTTGCGAATTGACTTAAATGCCCATTATTCATGAACAGAGGTATGATATACTATTTACAAAAATATTATCCGCTTTGCTCATCAATACCGTATAACATAAATGCATGTTCTAATCCAAATTTAAAAAAGATGTGCAAATAACACTTGTGCTCTCTATTTTGTACACAATCAAAATAATTAATTATAGTTATACGTAAGTGACAGTTCCTCACTTCTCTTTGGTGTATGTACAAAGACCATGCTTGATATAGACGTGTGTACATCAGTTACACTCCACGCATATTTTAGATACACCCTATTATCAACGAATTTTATATACTCCACTCACGCGTCCCTGTCATAGGTGTACTCGACCAAAACTTGTCACAGATTTGTGTGTTTTTCTAGTCGGACACCTATTTGGATAGTACCGCATATTTAGCATCTACATGGTTATAATTGAGCACATTTTTGGTAGATGCTTGTACATTGGTCACGTTTTCTCGCATGCTTGTTGAGTGTTATTGTTGTTGTGCCACACATGATATAGATAGCCCATACCATTCCCGGATGCGTGAAGATGCACATGTAACTAATGAACGTGCGTAGGTAGTTTGGTGACTATAGGAGACGTTAGTATTCCTAATATGGCTATACAATGTTCACGTATCCAACATATGTGCGTGGACGTCAATATTAATGTATGGTTTTTATATTATGCACTTCTTGAAATTTAAAACGAAAAAGGTTGACCAATATCATATACATGTGTTTTATTAAGGGCCACAATCCCGCGAAAAGATAATATGGGCAACATATTGTTAGAAAATAATGATCTCAAATAACTAGGCAGGGGGTGAATGACTAGTTTTAAACCTTTTTAAGATTTTGAAAGCTTAGTGCACATATCTTATGAAAAATATGAAAGTAATCAACACAAAGATATTTGGCCAACTTACTTTATATTAAAAAAGCAAATCGATACTACAACTTCGAGAAGAAATGAAACTCAGTACAATATTCCTCTATACTCACACACACACCCCTAAATATGGGATGTCCACACTATATATAAAGCCATGTACAATGAATTATTCACACCATTGACATCAAACTAACCTATTTCATTCCGAGGAGACACATTGCAACCCGTATCTTTAGCTGTATGGTTGCATTTCTTTCGCCAAATTAAGCTGTAGGTTTGTCACCTGTCCATGGCCCACCTCCCTGAAGCAGCTACTGATAGTTGTGAAGATGAGAAAGGAAACAATGTATTTGAGATTCATATTGATTATATTTAGTAATTTGTCTCAAGTTTAATTACAAATATTCCTTGGTAGCAGCAGTCCATATAGGATGTTAATAGCTAGGATGTTAATAGCTCCTCTAATCGTGGGTGACAACTAATATATCTAAAAATTTTAGTAAACAAATTGCAATATTTTGGGAAAATATCTCTAAGATTTTCATTTATGAAAAAAATAATATTATTTATTCAAATTAAATAATTAAAATTTCATGTCGTTATTGTTGGGCCTCCCTTTTGGACCAATCTATGTGGAATTAATATAATATTATTTATTTTTAAGTTATTTTTAGCCCATATCGACCATACAAAATATTCTCTAATTTTCAAGTGCATACTACTAAAGTTTATCATAGGAGTTTTGGTTGTGGATTCATTTAATAATGGTGAATGCTTTGTATTGATGTAGGAGAGAATCGAACCCAAGATCTTGGGGACGGAAATGTTAAGTGTACAACAACAAAAGGAAAACCCAAAACACGAAAAAGGATATGTTTACCATTAATATGCTCTCATGTAATGGTTTGTTATGATCTCTTTTTATTGTGGTTGTAATTCATCTAATAATGTGAAATGTTTTGTGACGCTCCCCTTGATATACAAAATATATGTAAAATTGTGTTCAAATATTCAATTTTTACNNNTATCGTTGTTCAGATTTTATACGAGTTCATTTTTTTCTTTACCATCAAATTCATAATTCAATAAATATCATTGTTTTAAAATACTATTTAATGAATTCATAACATATTGATATTAAAATGTAGAAGTATCTAAAAAATTTATAAATTACAACAATCAAATGATGTACCAGATGTTAATATGATAATGAAATATGTACATATACTAGTTTTAAAAAATATTAGTAAGTCACAATTGTACTAACTAACTACACAATATCAGTTAAATTCTAAAGCATTCAAATTTTATTATTATTTAAGTCATGCGAAAAAATTTTTATTTATTAGAGAGAATATTTTTAAAAAAATTTAAAATAAATATTATTAAACTGTACGAGGGAGGGTTGTGATGGTAGTTGAAACTTAATTTTACATGAAATCTCTTTTTGGGAGTTGTTGAGTTTAACCTATATATATTTACAAATTTAAAATTTAAATTAAATACCAACACTAATATTTCAATTTTTTTAGTTAACCAAATTTAAGTCAAAACAAACATTTTGCATAATGGATGACAAGAATCACATTTTTCACAATATAAAAATATTTTTAAAGTCAAATTTATGTTTTTCTTTAAAGGAGAAATATAATGTACAACCAAATAATAAAATATAAAATAATAAAATGATAATCAAAATCAATTGTATTCGTGAAAAATGAATCTTAAGGACAAGAAAAGAAAATCGCGAATCTTTCATTCTGTAAGGTTATAACAACGAGGAAAATATATCTATAGAAACATTATTACAACCAAGAAAATATAAACAAATGAGTAAAACTCATTTGTATATACATTTATTGTTGAATGATAAATAGTTCATAACTAGTAAAATTCAATTGTAACTGGTCCAACAAGAGGATTGGCTATAGTTGACAATGCTTTCCTTGAGATAACGATAAAATTTAGGTCAGGAGCAACCCAATAGTCCACAATCTTTACTTTTATACTTTTGTTACCACCCAAATATGGATATTATTGGCCTTCACATGAAATAGTTAGCCACTGTCCACAATTGTATTCACCTTGCTTCCATAGGTCTTCACTAAGGATATTGTTGGCCTTCACATGAAATAGTTAGCCACTGTCCACATTTGTATTCACCTTGCTTCATAGGTCTTCACTAATTGCTGCTACCTATTGACCTTGATCAGCTTTTCCAAAACATGTTGTAGCTGCAAATAATATAACCCAAAATATATCATAAGTAAAATATTTTAAAAGCGGTAACTTACATACTATAAATATGCACGAAAACTTACTAACTGCCGGTGTGTACACCATTGCTCTCCCGGTATTTGCTAAACATTCAGATATAAAGCAGTTAAGAACGACTGTGAAGATGAAAACTGAAGCAATTTTAGTGAAGCTCATGTTGATGTTCTTCAATATTATGATATATCTATCGAGATTGTCACAATTTTATAGTATGCT
>PHNY01274695.1:4525-34967 GCA_003724115.2 Anethum foeniculum | reverse complement strand
TATATATATGTGTATATATATATATTAATAAATTGTAACTAAAATAGCATTTTACCACCAATTTACTTCAGCACAACACAATTTAATAGAACTTTATATAAATGATATACATTATTGCTTAAGCCCATAATGTAAAATCCTGTCTTATCTTTAGAATTAATAATCATAACTTTAATTTCATATTCATTTATGAAAATAAAATCATAAATTAATTCAAATTCGTTGATTAGATTGTACAACTAATTTTTATTAACAGCTAAACTTTAATATATTTGCATTTTAGATTTTTTTCCTGCGCCCGTCACATTCTGCTTAAAATTAAATTTTGAATTTTTTTATAAATTACAATCTAAAACGGACCCACTCTTTTAGCAATATAATTATTTAACATTTATCTACCTCAACACTTTTGTATATTTTTTGTTTTAGGACCTCTCAAAACAATCTTTATTTGTATGGTTTAATGATCATAATATCTATAACTCCTTTGCTCATAATTGAAGTTCAAAATTCTTACGTTATAAAATTGATTGATATAAAAGGGACATTTAGTATAGAAAATTATAACTCGAAAGTGACTAGTTAATTAAATGCAAAAATTATTTAAATCGTACATGGACTTACTAATTATAATTTACAACTAATTAAATTATTTTTAAATATAATTTAAGAATAAATTATTTGATTGTACATTTCAATTTCACTATAATGGTGCTCTGATCAGACAACACTTTCCTTGTCGATCATTATGGCAAGTGAGAATGTTAGTTGTATGAAATAAGAGACATTATGGATTGTTGAGTGCATATTCTAAATAGCTTAGTTTTGACAGTCATAAATTAAGAGCATTAGTGATCACTTAAAATATAACTTCTTAGTTTTGATCGTCATATTTTAGGTAATAGGTATGAAAAGCACAAGTTTGACAGTCATATTTTAGGTAATAGGTATGAAAAGCACAAGTAATATTTAGGTAATATTTTACTTCAAATATTGAGTGCATCTCCTAAATAGTTTAGTTTTGAAGGAGCATTTATAATCACTTAACTTCTAAATAGTTTAATTTTGACAAACAAACTAATCGCCATAAAAACACATACATAACAAGAATACTTAAAACCTAATATTTATGTGTCATGACTATTCCAGTAATACTTTGTATATATGTATTACTTTTATAACTCAACTATATATATAATGATTATACATGAGTTAAAATTTAAGTATAGGACATATTAGTAATACTAGTTTATTTCCCGTGCAATGCACGGGTTGCTTTTAATACGTTAAATTAATTTTGAAAAGTTGTTGCATTTATAAAAAATATAGGTTCTATTTAAACAAAATATGCTAACATATTTCGGTTTAAAAGGATAATTGATTAGTTACTATTAATTATAATACTATTTATTTATTATTTTAGTTAATAGAATGACTGAAAATAATATTTCTAGATGTGTATTACAGTTTGGAAAATAGAGTATAATAGATATTTGTTGGTGTGTTTATAAAAGGTAATAGATTTTAATTTAAAAGCTAACGTGCTTTTATTTTATTTTATTAAATAGAATTGCCCGTGGAATGATAAGTGATTTAGTTGGGAAAAATAAAAAGGTAACGTATTTTACTTAAAAAAGGTAATTGGTTTTTTTTTTGAAACAAAAGTACTTGCTTATATTAAATCGAATCAATCATCAGTACATCAGAAGAAATAATATCCGGAGCAACATTAAACCACTCCTGGAAGTCTGACATAGAATGAGTAACTCTTACTAACGTATGTGTNNNNTTCGCAGACCTATGAACATACTCTACTAGCACATTATCAAAGTGCTTAAAAAGATCAACACAATCTGACACAATTGTGTAAAAAAATCGGCTATTGAATCCTTCTTTGTTGGAGAGGCAACGAAGCGATTTGAAATTGAAGATGATTTGAATGTATGTACTTGTTTTTATCCGACTGTTCTGAACAATCGACCATAGATGCGATCCCATAATAATCTTCATCCATGTTGCCCTTTGTTGTCCTTGAGCCTTCCTCCACTCCGTAAGCAAGCACCCTGCAGCTTCCTTGATGCCAAAAATTGACGTATTATTGTTCTGAACAATCGACCATAGATGCGATTCCATAATAACCTTCATCCTTAAATCAAACCCATGAAAATCATGTCGATCTATAACCTCGGCCATAAAAAACACTAAAACACACCAAAAACAAAATCAAAACTCTCACAAGGAGAGACTAATAAAACCCAAATAAATTGGGAACCAAAACTCTCACAAGGAGAGACTAACAAAACCCAAATAAATTGTGAACTTATTAAAAGGAAGACAAGATCTTTAACAAGATAACTAAAAATAAAGGAATCGGGGCTTTCCACCGGTAAAAAAACCGATAGAAGCCCCCTCAAAAATCTTTAATGGAGGCTAAATAGAATTGCCCGTGATATATTTGGAATGAGAAGTGATTTAGTTAGGAAAAATAAAAAAGTTATGCATTTTACTTAAAAAAAGGTAATTAATTTATGTATACTAATTAAGTAAGGGTATTTAAGTAAAAATAATGAAACTATTAAGTAAGGATAATTAAGTAATTTCAGCAAGTACCGTACTAACCGACCGATCGACTACCAAACTTTTAATGTTTCGTCTATTATAATATAGTATAGATTTAAATAAAATGGTATATATTTATAAAGTGACATGTTAATTTGGGACATATTACGCAAATTCCCTTATAATTACTTTTTTTTTCGCCACCATATAATTACTTTTAGTCAGTTGAAAATCTATTAATTACTGTCCCTCCCATTTTTTATATTTAAATTTGGTATATAAATTAAAAAATTATAAAGTAACTAAGAAAAGTAAGAAAATTAAATGATATCAATATTTTATATATAAAAGTGAGTGTAGTGGAGTGAAATAGTTGATATAATTAATTTTTATATTATAATTTTTTTTTATTATTTTAAGAAATTTTAAAAATCTACAAATTGAGACATCTTAAACAAAAAAGTGTATGATTGAAAAAGTGAGTAATAACACTTGTGCTTACAAGCTATACGTACAGAATGGACACACGTAATTTTTGTTCTACGAGAATTTATTAATACAACCAGCCTAGCTTAATACGATGTCTGGCTAATTTGTATGATATTTTCAAACAAAAGAAAGGTACTTTATAAAATGTCAAAAGCCTACTTTGGATCTAGAAGTCGTATTATTTTGTCAAACTAGTAAAGAAAATACTTTTCTGTGTCTTTATTTTCGAGAATGATGGTACAATAATCACATAGAACTCGTAGAACTTCTTATATTTATACAAACGGATTTCAAATATATTATAATAATAACATTGCTTTTTATTTTAAATATTTTTCTTTTTTTAATAGTTGTTTTAATTTAGTTTTCATATAAATTTTAATCCATGTTAATTGGTTTCCTAAATAGAATTGGTAAAAATAATATATATAAATTAAAATTGTATATTATGAAATTATATTATTAAATAATGATTAATGACAGTAGTTATTTAAAAATGAATATTATGTGTTAAGCGATTAGTTCGTTTTTTGTTTCTTAATCAGGTTGTAAATGACAGTTGGAGAGTTTGTACAGGGTTTCAGTTATTTATTAAATTCTCGGCTTTTGGTAAAAAAAAAATAAAAATGACATACATTGTGTAAAACTAATAAGGGTAACAAAACATCAACCTCTTTATCATGCAGGTATAGACTCATAAACGTCGTACTCCCTCCCTCCCGTCCATTTCTATACGTGCACTGTTTGCACGTATTTCGAGGCTTTTATAAAGTGTAGTTTTATAATCTTTTTTTTTTAAATTTTTTTTTCTGAATAAAAGTTTATACATTAAATTTTTATTCAGAAAAAAATAATTTAAAAAAAAAATTACGGAACTATACTTTAAATTAGCCTTAAAAAGCGTGCCAAAAAGTAACGTAGAGAATTCAATGGGACAGAGGGAGTATAATTAACTGCAGTGCAAACAGTCTAATTTGTGCATAGAAACTATGGACGTGGTCGGGTAACCTGCTGCATGATTGATGCTTCCATGAATGTCTAAATCAGCCGGTGCTTTTTCTTAATATGCATGCATATATGATAGTCGTACAATTAATACTAGTACTTCAATAAGCTTTGAGTTTTCTATTTTTCAAACCATATCTACCTAGTCAACTGTGGGTTTCTAAAGTATGTACCCATCTTAACACTAATGTAAACTCGATGACGAAAGTATCTCCGTTAAACGCAGAAATTTTGGAATTTACGTAACTTGACATGATTTTACGTGTCAGCATGCATTTGTGCATTTGCCTATAAATACTCAGTTTGTTGGCAGCAAATATCATCGCTTCTTACTTAGTAGTGATTAAGGATTACAAAATGGCTTCCCAAATTATTAAAACTATAAACTTCTGGTGCACAATTATCTTGATTGTTTCTCTTCTTTCTAGCCTAGCTAGTGCGCAGCTCTCAGCTAACTTTTATGCTACTTCATGCCCAAATGTGCAAACCCTTGTCCGCACCGCTACCAACCAGGCCGTCAGTAATCAGCCACGTCAGGGTGCCTCTATTCTACGTTTGTTCTTCCATGACTGTTTCGTTAATGTGAGTTATCTATCATATACGAAACTATTGGTATTCATAGAAGTCGTAAATTATATATTTTGTTGATAAATTGCTGGTGTTAATTTCAGGGGTGTGATGGATCTGTACTGCTGGATGACGTATCAGGTTTTACCGGGGAAAAGACAGCAAATCCAAACAGAAACTCAGCAAGAGGCTTTGACGTGATTGACACCATTAAAACTCGTGTAGAAGCTGCTTGTAATGCCACTGTCTCATGTGCTGATATTCTAGCACTTTCAGCACGAGACAGTGTTGTTGCGGTAAGTCATTTGTAATTGATATGATATCAAGTTTATTTCCGCGAGGGCGGAATAAGAGGGCCTAAGCTAAGCTGAGGCTGAGCTAAATCAAAAAAAATTTAGTAGATAATTTCTTCTCAAATCCGGTTTAAGTTAAAAATTAGTAGTAAAAGGAATTTGGTAACTGGTAAGCCCCAAGTTCACATTCAAAAATTAGCCGTAATTTATTTTAACCCCAAATGATTGGTCATGTTGGTTCCGCCACTGTTTACCCATTGTATTAATTATCTTAACAACTCTTACAACTTCTTTGAATAATATTCACATGCATGGCAAAATGTCAATCACTACATATCTTGATTTGGAAGTTTTAATTAAAATGTTTACTTTAACATGTTCAACTAATATTGTTAAACAAATTGTGACAGCTGGGAGGACCATCATGGACAGTACTCCTAGGCCGAAAAGATGCAAGAACAGCAAGTCTGAGTGCAGCTAACTCCCAAATCCCAGCACCAACCTCAAGTCTCTCCACCCTCCTCTCCATGTTTTCCTCCAAAGGTCTCAACGCCCGCGACATGACTGCGCTTTCAGGTGGTCACACCATAGGCCAAGCTCAATGCACCAACTTCCGTGGACATATATATAATGACACAAACATAAATGCGGCATTCAGAACTACTCGTCAGGCAAATTGTCCAGCTTCTGGTGGTAACACAAACTTGGCTCCTCTTGACATACAGAGCCCGAATCAATTTGGAAATAGTTACTATCAAAACCTTGTGAGTCAACGCGGACTTCTTCATTCTGATCAGGAGCTCTTCAATGGTGGATCGACCGATGCTCAGGTTCGGAGTTACAGTACTAATAATGCAGCTTTTCTTAGTGATTTCACTGCTGCCATGATAAAGATGGGAAATATCAGTCCTCTTACTGGAACTAATGGAGAAATCAGAAGAAACTGCAGGCTTCGTAATTGATCCCATGCATTCTGATCGCAGTCACATCATATGCAATTTTATTTAATATCTTTCTGTGCTTCATCAAAATGTATACAAGTTCTTAATTATTAGTAACCTGCAGCTTTGCGTTTTTGTTTTGCATTCTTGTAATGAATAATTAAAGTGATGTATGAATGTTTTTACTTTTCTCTCGTTATAATCTTTTAGAATAGTGATGTATGAACTTTTTTACTTTTCTTGTCATATGGGCTATGGCGGAGAACATTCACAAAAAATTTCCACCTATGTTAACCAGCAAGACCCTATCCTATTTTCCAACCCAACTCTGTAAGTACATTTTTACTAAAATGATGTAATACCGATTCAACTCTAAAATTCGTGTGCCAAAAGTTGTTTATTATTATTGTATTTCAGATTTATCATTGTTTTTATTAGCTAAAAACAAATTTATACTTTTATATTCCAACAAGGTTACAAAATTTTTATTATAAGAATAAAATAACATTTTAAATACGAATTTTTTTGGTATGGGACTTCGTGTGAATGTGTTAGAGTTTAGTTTCAGTATAGTTTAATGGATTGAAAATGCCCCAAAAGGCCAAAACAGCCCCATGGAAATTTGTCCCCGTAAAATTTAGTGCTGCTTGGCTTCCAAGAAAATGAACGTTATTGGGCCTAAAGCTCATTTGTCTTTTGGTGATATTGTTTGGCTAAACTTTTAAACGATCATATATACCCCACATATGTTCTAAGGTTAAAAGTTAAAACACAGGTGCATTGAGCTTTCTTTTAAATCTCACGAAGTAAAGGAGCTCATCAAATATTCATATCTCTGTTATTATATCAAAAACGAAATATTGAAAGTTTAGTCGGTATTCTACCTTCAGTTTGGTGCTTGTTGTATTTACTTAATTACCCTTATTTAATTATTATATTATTTTTACTTAAATATTTTTATTTAATTATTTTTATGGTTTATTTATTTTAAATCTATATTAATACTAATTGGTATATAAATAAGTTATCCTTTTCAACTAACACATATTACCTTTTTTATTCTTTCCAACTAAAACATCTATTTTTTCAAAAATATCATGGACAATTTTATTTAATAAAATAAAAAAATACTGTAATTACTAATAACTCATATTTTAATCATAAGTAGTGTATATAAACCAATTACCTTTTTTAACTAAACCCTTATCTTTTCTATTTTAAATAACAAATTTGCTACTTTTTCGAAATAACACGAATAATTTAATTTAATTTAAATTTAAATTAAAGTAAATTAAAAAGATATGTGATATTAAAGAAAATTCGTGCATCGCACGGGTTATAAGCTAGTAGATATATTATGTACGCATAATATAAAGGGTGAAAATCCAAAACAAACAATTATAGTGTACGATGCCCAAAATAACCACGGGCGGAAAATGTGTCCAAAATAACCAGATCTACACGCATTTACAAAATGCGGAGCCCTCCTACGCATACAGCAAATGAGTCTATAGTGTTGTCCTTGGGACATACGCAAACAGTGGATGCGAGTACGTCACCCACGCATACCAGGGTTGCGTGTCCGCATGCCATTGCGCATACGTCAGATGCGTAGTTGGTGTTTCTTCCCCTATTTGCACACTCATCCCCAATTTCGTTTTGTCTCCTTTGGCCTGAATAAAAGACCTACAATCATACACATATATGCCTTTACTAGATATAACATATACAGAACACAACGGATAAACATACACAGGACATACGGCCATCCATTGAGGCATTGACAACATCACCACCATCATTCCAACGGACATCAACCCAAAATGCTATACTAATCAAAAGTAGTCAAAACTTTAATTTCAAACCCTAGTCTATTACAAAACCATCATCAAAATAATACATATAGATTAAATAGTTCTAAGTAATCATAGTTCTTATCCTTTAAAAACATAATCAAACCAAATTCCCAAATCCAAAATAGAATTTTACAGCACAAAAACCAAACAAGAAAGTACTTGTTTTGTAAAGAAATATATGAGTTATCTGTTTTTATAATTTCATGTACGATCAAAACTATGGTTATGCGTATATTTGAGGCTGAAGATGAAGTAGGTGTTAGACTGTTGTATTAAGTTTGTTACGCCCTAAAATAGGCGAACCTATTTTAGCGGCATCGCCCACGGAGGCTATCCTTTTAGGCTTTTCTGAGAATTGTGGTCTTTTCAGGAATAGACCTCGCCTGTTGATTGGGCTCGCCCTTGACATTGTATCAAGAACCTTGCCCTTTGGGCTTGAGTTGAAGATTTTGGGCTTAACCCACTAACGGGAGAAGCCATTATGGAAGCTATATGAAGACATTGAATATAATGGGCCTCGTCCAATTACTAATTAAATTACTGTAGCAGCTTTGGAAGAGGGCTCGGTCCATCAGTAGCCTCGCATGTAGATGGGCATAAGAGCATCGCCCCTTGATGGATCTGACAGACCGGCCCTGTGATTAGTTATCTTTTCTCAGTAGTTAAGGATAAGCATTAACTCCGATAATTTTGGGTCAATAATTTATCCACTGCGCTCCGAGAAAGTAGCTGGGCTTTTGATCCATGATGGTTATCTAAGGCGGTGGTCTCAGTTCTATGGGCTCTTTAAAGAAGGAAACGCGGTTTTTTCCTCCTCAAGAACTACGTATGGCTTGATCCCCTATAAATAGGGGTACGTAGGCACATTGTATGGTACGAAACAACTCTTGTGAATAAGAGAAAATTCAACATTCGATCTTAATTGCATAATTCGATAATCCATACAATCTCAGCCACCTCTAAACACAAAACCCTAACCCTAAATACCTTAACCAACGCTCTTCAACATCATCAATCACCACCATAATTCCAGCAACCCTCCCCAAATTTGTTATCACCAAAATCCTCCGTTAACAATTGGCGCTAGAAGGAGGGCTGACATCTAGTGGAGGAAGGATGTCTCAACAAACTCAAGAAATCGTGAATGATGTCCATGGAGAGGAAGATGTTACTGGACCCATGGCTCCGCCCCCTGATCATGAGCCCGAGGGCTCTAACCGGAGGAGGGTGAATTTGAATCCCCAGATCGGAGGAGATCCGCCCGTTCTGATGAGAAACACTGAACTCTTTGACCAGATCGCCTATATGGGGAACACGATCAATAGTATAGCGGCCTGGATGGAAACCCTGGAGAGGGAGAAGAGGTTCATGATGGGATCTCAGCAGTATTTGGGGAATCGCAATGACTCAGTGAGTGAGCGATATCAGTTTGGATACGACCCACGACGTCGTCCCATGAAGATCTTCTAGGATGATAACTAGAAAACGGAGAGAGGGAGCCCTCGCCCTTTGTTAAGTCATTGCCCAGGGAAAGAGCCGATGAGGACCTTTCATGGAGAACCTCCGTCAGAGATCCAGGGTCGAGGACGCTGGGAGCATAGGTTCCAAGCCGTTACTCCACTAGTCCTAACATATGACGAGCCTTTTGTGGAATACCCTGGAGAGGAAGGACGATCTCCTCTCCGACTAACAGATCGAACTTTCCCCCCCCTCATAGGGGACGTGCTAGCCTTGATTGTCTGGATCTCGTGTGTGAAGAAAATCTGAGAGGACGTGGAAGTCCGAGAGGACGAGGAGGCCCTAGAGGACGTGGAAGTCCAGGAAGACATGACCAAAAAAGGGGACGTCATAATGATCTTACTGTCATAACAGATCGAGAGGCTAGGCGACAGGAGTGGAGGCTCCTCAATGACCGCCATGACGTTGAAGTTGAAATCTTAGATCCTACGCCCCCTAGGCTCCAGGATGGTCAAGGACGCAATATGCAAGAGAATAAAGGAGGAACTTTCATGAGGGGTAACAGTCTTCTAAATATGGATAAAGGAGGGCAAAGAGACGACCCTCCTGACAACAATACTCACCAACATGAGAGGTTTCCCCCAGAAAATCATCAGCAATAGGAGCATGAACAACCAATTCTTGGCATGGAAGGGATCGTTGTGGGCGCACTTCGAATATTAATAGCATCTACTGAATTGAAGGAAAGTATTCCGGACGTAGCTCTCTCCCCTTTCTCAGCGGCTATATGAGAGGCTCCCCTTCCACCTGCCTTTAGGGGCACCGGAGACCTACGCTTTAACGGAAGCACAGATCCTTCGGAGTATTTGGAACGCTTTAATACAGAGATGGAACTATATCAAGTGGAGGATCTGACGAAGTGCAGACTTCTTGCTTCTACTTTGAGGGGGAATGCCTATCAATGGTTCCAGAAATTGGGTCCTGCCTCTATTATTTCCTCGGAACAAATGCGTAAGATGTTTTTAATTCAGTTTCAATCCTCTATGCACTATTCTCCACATGTTACTACTTTGGCTAATATCAAGCAAAAGGAAGGAGAGACCCTGCAGGTTTACTTCAAGAGGTTCAATGCTGAAGCTCCTACTGTGAGAGGAGCCACTGAAGAAACTATAAAGAATTTCTTGATTGCGGGAGTACGAGTTGGAACCGATTTTTGGAAAAATCTTCAGAGAGAAGAACCCCCTATATTGGCCGCACTTTATATGCAAGCAGAGCCTTTCAAGCGGGAAGAAGAGGCTTTGAAGAGAAGTGATTATTCTGATACATCACGTAAAGGGAGAAAATCAGACAGATCTCCCAGCCCAAAGAAAGATAAGAAGAAAGCGGTATACGCGGTGGATACCAATCGGCCAACACGATCCTCAAGTCCACATACAAGAAGGTACTCAGAGGGCAAGTTTGATAGGTACACCCCCCTGGTGGCCTCTATCGATCACATCTATGAAGTGACGAAGGACGAAGGACTCTACCGAAAACCTAATCCCTTGACAAAAACCCAGATGAAGGACAGGAAGAGATATTGTTTTTACCATGAGTCGCCAGGATATCATACTTACGAATGCCGCCAGCTGAAAGAGGAAATCGAGTCTCTAATACGGAATGGTAAGCTGGAAGAATGGGTGGTTCGGGAAGTAAAGAAGCACAAATAAGATACCTCTGACAAGGGAGGAAAGGGGGGCGAAGCTCAGGACAAAGGCAAAGGCGAGGCTATATCTTTTGTCTGTGAAGCAAGAATTCATACGATTTTTGGAGGATCTCACATTGGGCGAAATGGAAGGAATGTTATGGATCGTTATGTTAGAGAGGCCAAGCAACCACTGCTTACCAATGTTAATCACCTAACTGAAAGACCTCCCAAGATGTTCAAAGGAGAGGACACCCATATTATCTTTTCAGAAGAAGATGCCAGATGGGTGTATCATCCACATAATGACGCGCTTGTGATAAATGCTAAAATTGGGTCAAGGTGTGTTCATCGTGTATTTGTGAACAATGGGAGCTCTATGAATATCCTATATTATGAAACATATCAAAGGATGGGCCTTCTAGACAAGGAGATGACCACTCGTACGACACATGTGTATGGCTTCACGGGCGATTCAGTCAGAGTCAAGGGAGTTGTGAAATTGCCTCTCACATTGGGAGATGACCCCCTTTCAACCACCCAGGTGCTTGAATTCCTTGTGATAGATCAACCTACTTGTTATAATGCCCTTTTGGGGAGGCTTGTTCTCAAGGAGATGCGGGTAGTTACGTCGATACACCATCTAGCTATGAAATTCCCTACCCCTGCAGGGGTTGGATGTGTCAGAGCTTGTCAGTACGACTCAAGGGAATGCTATAGCAAGATGATAAAGAAGGCTTCGAAGGACGAACATCTTCCAAAAAATGATTCTGATATAATGGGTTTCAAGGAGGAAGATACAAGGGAGACTCAGAGGTCCTTCAGACCTATCCCACAGACTAAGCTAAATATCAGCATGGTCTATACTGTCGAATTTCCAAAGGATGATATTCAAGAAGGTTTAGTCAACGGAGGGTATCCATTACTCCTTTTAGAGGCTCCCCCCTCTACGGATAATACTCCGGATACAGGTAAGCCTCCCACTCAAGAAGCTTGGAGTGATCATCACCGAGTACTGATGATTGAAGCACCTCCACTGAAGGAATGATCCAGCAGTTTCCAAGAAGTGATAGTAGAGGAAGCAAGTGATGATGAGGAAGAACAACGGGCATCAAGGGCGAGGAAGGGAAAGTTTATCATGGAGGTAGATATACCCTCTCTCGCGAAATCTCCGGGGCATTGCCTCTCTGAGAATTTAAATCGGTCGTTGTCCGAAAAAGATAAATCTGTTGTCATAACAGAGGTCGGTGAAACTACTTATAATGGTGATGTTGAGTTTGACTTGGATCCTAGGCTTCCGGAGCCTGACAGGAAAATGGGCCCGATAGAAGACACGCTCTCTATATTGGTGGACGAGAATGATCCTAGGAAGGTCCTACAGATAGGCTCAAGGCTGAACTCCACTATGAGGGCTAGCCTTGTGAGTTTCCTCAAAGATAATTTGCATGTTTTTGCTTGGAGCCACGCTGACATGGTGGGAATTGATTCGAGGGTCATGTGTCATCACTTGAATATTGATCCATTAAAGAATGGAGTAAGGCAGAAGTGTAGAGCTATCAGTGGGGAATGAGCCATTGCGATTAAAGAAGTTGTCGATCTACTGCTTAAAGTCGGCTTAGTGAAGGAGTCGTTCTATCCGGATTGGCTAGCAAATCCCGTCTTGGTAAAGAAATCCAATGGGAAGTGGAGAGTTTGCTTTGACTTTACAGATTTGAACAAGGCATTCCCCAAGGACAGTTTCCCTCTTCCCCGTATAGATCAGTTGGTGGACGCTACTGCTGGACATGCTCTTTTGAGCTTTATGGATGCCTACTCTGGTTACAACCAGATCCCTATGTATGAGCCTGATAAGGAGAATACCTCTTTCATCACTGATAGAGGCCTTTACTGTTACATTGGAATGCCTTTTGGATTGATTAACGCGGGAGCTACATATCAGAGGTTGGTCAACTTGATGTTCAAAGATCAGATTGGCAAAACAATGGAGGTGTATGTCGACGACATGCTGGTAAAATCCAAAGTCGCGGAAGATCATATCTCACATTTGGATGAGATGTTTCATTTTCTCAGAAAATATCGCATGAAGTTTAACCTCTAAAAATGTGTGTTCGGTGTGGGGTCTGGGAAGTTCCTAGGCTTTATGGTTAACCATCGAGGAATTGAGGCTAATCCCGCTAAGATACAAGTTCTTCTTGATATGAGATCTCCTCAGACGATCAATGAAGTTCAAAGTCTGACTGGAAGGGTGGCTGCTCTTAATCGATTCATCTCCAAATCATCAGATAAATGCAAGGAATTCTTCAAAGCTATTAAGGGTGTAGGAAGACGATTTGAGTGGACTCATGATTGTGAAGATACATTTCAAAGGCTGTAGGAACATTTATCTTCCCCCCACTGTTATTTAAGCCTATCGAAGGAGAGATGCTAATTATCTATCTAACAGTCTTTGATTACGCTGTAAGTGGGGTATTAGTGAGGGAAGAGGGAGGCTCTCAATTGCCGGTCTATTATGTGAGCAAACGTCTGTTGGATGCGGAGACAAGATACTCTAATATGGAAAAGCTGGTTTATGCTTTAATCCTAGCATCAAGAAAATTATGACCCTACTTTCAGGCACATAAGGTAGAGGTGCGTACCTCATATCCTTTACGACAGGTCCTCCATAAACCAAAAGCATCTGGAAGAATGTTAAGATAGGCTGTTGAATTGGGAAAATTCGACGTGGAGTATAAACCGAGAAGTGCTATAAAGGGGCAGGTTCTTGCTAATTTCCTTTTAGAATTCCCACTTCAATTGGAAGGGGACGCTTTGGCTGTGATACCCGCTTCCCAGGCATCTGAGGATCCGGAGCCTACGACACCGGTCCCATGGTGGACATTATATGTGGATGGAGCAATCAATAATGAAGGTGCTGGAGTTGGCATCGTTTTGATGAGCCCCGAAGGACATCACCTATGCGGAGCAATTCATCTTGAATTCAAGGTCACTAATAATGATGCGGAATATGAAGCTCTTATTACCGGTTTGAAATTGGCTGCAGAAATGAAGATAGAGAACTTGAACGTTTTCAGTGACTCCATGTTAGTGGTCTATCAGGTGAACGGGGGATTTCAGGCTCGAGGGCCTCTCACCGAGTTGTATATGAGGTGCTGTCAGCGTTTACTTGGAATATTCAAGTAGACTCATCTCGAGCAACTCCCTCGGGGGAACAATTCAGAAGCTGATGCCTTGGCAAAAAGCGCTTCTAAAAAAGATACCTTTTTGCTAGGGGTCGTACCTTTAGAAATCCAGAAGCAGCCGAGTGTTCCAGAGGCTGAATTAATGGTGGTAGAAACTACCGAAGAAAGGACTTGGAGGACTCCTATCTAGGAATACGTTCGTGAAGGGATTCTACCGGAGGACAAAGTAGAAGCTAGGAAGGTCAAGTATAAGGAGGCACGTTATGTGGATTATGAAGGCTCCTTATACATGAGAGGCTTTAATCAGCCTCTCCTTAAGTGTATCGCCGGAGAAGAATGTGACTATGTTCTGAGGGAGGTTCATCAGGGAATATGTGTCAATCACTCAGGGGTAGCTCCTTGGAGCAAAAGATTCTGCGACAAGGATATTTTTGGCCCACGCTTCAAGAGGCAACCACGTGAAAGCATGTGACAAATGTCAAAGGTTCGTGAATTTTTCTAATAAACCTGCAGCTCCTCTTACTTTGTTAGTCAGTCCTTGGCCGTTTGCTATGTGGGGGATTGACTTGATTGGCGAACTTCCTAAGGGAAAATGAGGTGTTAAATATGCGGTAGTGGCAGTGGATTACTTTACCAAGTGGGCAGAAGCGGAGCCTTTGGCTACAATCACTGCTAAAAAGTTGAGAGACTTTATCTATCGTGCTATCGTGTGTCACTTTGGAATTTCTTATAAGCTAATCTCGGATAATGGGAAGCAATTTGACAGTAAAGAGGTGAGAGAACTCTGTGATAATCTCAAGATTGTGAAAGGATTTTTGGCGGTTAGCCATCCTCAGTCTAACGGCCAAACGGAGGTTATTAATAAGATCATTAAGCATACTTTAAAAGCTAAGCTTGAGGACAAGAAGGGAGACTGTTCGGAGGAATTACCAAATGTTCTATGGAGTTATAACACCACGCCTAGGTCTATAACATGGGAGACACCTTTTTCTCTTACCTACGGGTGTGAAGCTATGGTACCAGTGGAACTAGGTGCTGGGTCATTCCGTAGAGATCATTACAATACGGAGGTCAATGAAGTCAATCATAAGCTCCATTTGGATACTGTAGAAGAAATTAGAGCTCGTTCTTAGATGAGGCTAGCTGCTTATCAGCAGAGGGTGGCTAGGCATTATAATACAAAGGTGAAGGCTAGGCCTTTAAAGATAGGAGATCAGGTCTTGCGAAGGGTGATGCCAAATACTAAAATCCAGGGTCATGGGGTTTTTGGTGCGAATTGGGAAGGGCCATATATTGTTCGAGTAGCTTTGTGGGAAGGAACTTACCATCTCTCTCATCTGGACGGAAAACCTATACCTCGCGCATGGAACATGGAGCATTTGAAGAAGTATTATCAGTAGAGTAGACTACTCTTATTATTTATGCATTAAACTTTATTTTATCTGATTGCAATAAAGTCTTGGGGGTAGTGCATGTACTCCTCCTTGGCCAGGAAATATTCTATACTTATGAATAAAACATGCCTTTTGATCTTCTTTGTCTTGGAGCCCCTTCTATAAGAAGAGATATTTTTTGAAGCCTCTTCTTTAAGAAGAGGATAGCTTGGAGCCTCTTCTGTGAGAAGGGATTCTTTGGAGCCTCTCCTTTGAGGAGAGGGTAATAAAATATTTAAGTAGCCCGTACTTCCGGGAGGCCTAGATATTTTTGGTGCTTCTCTTTTGAGGAGGAGGAGTAATCTTCCTGTGAGGAAGAGGCCGACAATTCTCTTTTGAGGAGAAGTTATCTTTCTTTGAGAAAGAAAGCCACCCTTTACAGTTTGGCCAATCCTTACTTCCGGGGACTCCAAACTTCTTTTGACACTTCTTCTTTGAGAAGAAGTTTCTTCCTGTGAGGAAGAGGCCATAAAATGTTCAGATAACTAGTACTTCCGAGAAATCTGGATGTTTTTGACGCTTCTCTTTTGAGGAGAAGTTATCTTCCTTTGAGGAAGAGGTCAGCAATTCTCTTTTGAGGAGAAGGTATCTTCCTGTGAGGAATGAGCCACTTTTTCAAAATTTAGACGATTCGTACTTCCAAATAGTCTGAATGAACTCTTAGCACCCCTCTTGTAAAGAGGAATCACTTCTTTTGACAAAGTCGCCTGGGAAATAAAAATTATTCTCTGAGAAGAAATGACATAAAGAAGACGTAGAGTTTGGTATAAATATTGTCATAAACTGCCCTAAGTAAGGTTAAGGGGCGAGGTCCTGTAACAGACAAAGGGCGAGGCTCATTTGTTTCATTTAAAAAGGCAAGGCCAGTATTTTATTTCTCCAAGCAGAACTAAGCCAGTTCTTTATTTTACTTAAATCAGAATTGAGAAGGGCAAACCCCCGCTATGAGCAAGATAGATAATCAAATGACTACCACCTATCTTATTTAGCATTTTCCAGAATCAGAATTTGATTTAAAATCACTATGACGAGCCTATTATTTTGCTGACAATAGAAGAAACCTTCAAATACAATTGAAGGCGAAGCCTTATAAAGCCCTCAGTATTGGTTTCTATGTTGAAGATATAAAAAGTAAATTTTTATATGTGGGAGAAGCCATTGACTATTAGGCATAGCCTTTATTACACCTGGTTGGCATATGTGTAAAAAACAGCTAAGGACGAAATCCTTTTACGCATTAAGCCCTTTTTGTTCAAAAGGCGAGGCCCTTGTCACACTTAGAAGAAAATATCTAGGTTGGGCAAAGGCGATCTCGTAATTTTACTTGTTAAAAACAAATTAGGGGAATCTATTAAACGAAAGGGCGAACCCTTATATTGTACTTAAAGAAAACATACTTGTTCAGCAGAGGGAGAAGCCCTAAAGTTCAGAAGGGACAATAAATTATACAACTTGCGAGGCCTTTAGTGGAGGGCCCGCACCTCCAAGGTTCTGGAAATAATAAATAGTTCATAGAGTCATGATGCAGCTGTTTCTGTGGGTGAGGTTATGGTCGTTTCCGCATCGTTATCTTTTTGAACTTCGCTGCCTCCCACCTCCTCCTTGTTCTTTAGCGCTTCAAGTTCCTTGGCAATCTTCTCCTCCAGACCGGCTTTGGCCTTTGCAATTGCTGCAGCATTCTTGGCTTTGAAATCAATCATAAAGCCTGGAGTTGAAGGGGCGAAGTGTATAGACCAGTCATAATCTGGGTCGGCAGCAAGGAAATTTTGCAGATAAGCAGCGAAACTGGAAGAGAAAGCTTGACTTAATTCTAAATCTTTCTCGCCTTGAAGCTTCTCAAATTCTTTCTTCAGCCCCGCAATCTCTTTCTCCTGAGTCTCGCTTGCTGTTTTTGCTTCGTTCTTCACCCTGTTGAGATCATCTTGAACAGCTTTAATGGCGTTTTTGTGAAGTAGGCGCTTGTCCTCAATAGTCTTCTTAACTCCATCAGCTAGACCCTTATAATAATCACGGGAATTTGTGGCATTTGTTAAAGAAGATTGGAGACGAGAATTCTCGCCTTCTAATGAGTTCAGGAGATCGAGGCCATGAAAAAATGTCTCGCCTAGTGCCTGCTTGAAGCAAAAACCAGCTTCGACTTTACCTCGCTTGCTCCAGTTGGTGATGTCTTCATCCTTCAAATTATCTTTTATTAGATCGCTAAGGATCATAGTAGCAGAGGAGGATTCAGTTGCAATAGCCTTGGATTTCTTGGTGTTGTCGCCTTTAGGGGGATCCATAATGGTAACATGAGGCCTTTTCCGGTGCCTTTGTGAAGGTGGGGCACGCTCTTGACCACAGCGGCTGAAGAAGGCAGGGCTGTAGCCGTAGTGGCACTAGCTGAAGACGTCGCCTTTTTAACGAAAGGATTTTTCTCAAACGGAAGTTCCATTGCTTTTCCTGAAAATAAAAACAAGTTAAAGTGTGAGCAAGGCATAATAAGAACAATTAAAGTAAAATATGGTCATAAGAGAGGCGAGGCCTTTACCTTTACCTTTAAGGACTCTTATTTTCTTTTTCAAAAGCTTTTGTGATGTTTTCTTTTTAAATTCTACATATTCTACGGAAGCAACTCCAGGGTTATAAAAACCATGGGCGAGAAGATTATCAAAGGTTATCAACTGATCAAGATCTTTATCTTCTCTATGAAGGTCAGAAATCTCGACTGCTCTTTGAAGAGCCTCGCCTTGAAGCTCGACTTGGGATGGCTTGTCTGGAAACAAAAAGATTTCAGAAGGCGAGGTTACATGAAAACCTAGGAGAAATTATTACGAAAGATTTATTCGCTTACGTGGGTTAAGATTAAATTGATTCCTAACTCGAGGAACGTCGTACAGATAGAAGAAGTCCGACTTCCATAACTTCATGTTGCTTGGGTTACTAATTGAAAACCGTTTCTTACTATGACTTGGATAAAAGGCGAGGTAATAAAAGCCCAGATTATTGCCACTTCGGCTTAGC
The DNA here is from genome assembly GCA_003724115.2 of Anethum foeniculum. Taxonomy (NCBI): domain Eukaryota; kingdom Viridiplantae; phylum Streptophyta; class Magnoliopsida; order Apiales; family Apiaceae; genus Anethum; species Anethum foeniculum. The sequence goes on along the minus strand of PHNY01274695.1, from coordinate 16,503 downwards.
CCAACAAAGTGCGAGATCTCTATCATAGTTGGAGAAGGAAATCCTTTGTTACGATACATCATGTAGAGGCCGATAGCTAATCCGTAGCTATTAGGCGAGAGCTGTATGGTGGCGATATTATAATAATTCACTATCTGTAAGAGGAAGGGATGCATAGGATGTCCAAATCCTAGTTCTACAAGCTTGTTTGATAATACCATACGAGGTGTGGGAAGCCTTGTATCAGGGAAATAGTGCATTCTCATCTGAGAGCGAGGTCTTAACCATCTTCCAGATAGATTATAATACTATATTAACCACATAATCTCTCAGAAGAAATCTCGGAGGCGAGGCCAGCACAAGATATAATGTTTTGCGATTTTCTAACTTCGGCCTTTTCACTTTCTTTGAAGTCAGGACCAAAATCCAAGTCAACCTCACATTCCAGAACATGAGCTCTGTATGATTTATTAGGCGGCGAAGGCATTTCCATGGCGTACTGAAGAGGCGAGACAAATAAGACCTCGTCATCTAAATCTTCCCCTTCCTGGCCTTCCGGGATATCATCTTTTGACGAGCCTTCGCTTAGGTCAATATCAATATAGCCTTCAGTATCTGAATCATTCAAATGATCTCTAATTCCTGGAAACATTCTAATATCTTTTCCACGGCCTCGCCCTAAAGTCGATGGGCCCGCCTCGTTTTCACTAAAAAAATAAAGAAGGTCATTCATTTTTTCTATGTTCTTGCCCAAATCATCTGCACAATATATACTTCCCAAATCGTCCGCTAAATCAAAACGACGGGGACTCGAGTCTGAAATAGATACGAGTTCTTGGGGTGATGTAGGGTTTTGAGTTGGGATAGTGGTTCTGTTATGGGCCCTAAGCCATCTAGGATCCAACATTTCTTTTAATTTTCTTTAAGAAGGCGATGGGCGAGAAGAAGACTGTTGAGATGAATTGGAGGGCGACGCAGTTTCTTCCTGCCTTGACGAGCCCTCTTTGTTTAACATCTGATAAAAAAGGGCGAGGACATCTGGACAATGAAGAGGAAAATTGTAACTGTGAAGTATGATGGGGTACAAGTCCTCGCCCTCGACCTAAAGCGAATTTTCCTAAAAGACCTCGCCTAAATCGTAAATGCCTATTTATATTGAAAATTTTACAGTTAAAGGAAAGTTAGATTTAAAAGAAAAAGCCTTGTACCTTGAATAAATGAAATGGAGACTCTTTTGGAGGAGATAGCGTCGCCTGGAATAAACGGACTTCTCGCTTTGTTCTTTAGAAAATAATTTGGCAGCACTTCGGTAGAAGTAACGATAAAAGAAATGAAATAGATGGGAGTTTATGTAGAGGTATGGAGAGAGAAAATAACAAGGGACACAACTGACATGTGTCACTATCTGATTGGGTATTGGAACACGCATCGAGACTTGACAGTTCATTGCAATAATGACCCTTGCCTCGGAAATACACAGACAACTGTCCATTATTCGTAGCGTCGCCTTTAGTGTTTGGAAAATTATTTTCTTTTACAAATTATTGTTGCAAGAAACTGGGGGGTAGTTGTTACGCCCTAAAATAGACGAACCTATTTTAGCGGTGTCGCCCTCGGAGGCTAGCCTTTTGGGCTTTTCTGTGAATTGTGGTCTTTTCAGGAATAGACCTCGCCTGTTAATTGGGCTCGCCCTTGACATTGTATCAAGAACCTTGCCCTTTGGGCTTGAGTTGAAGATTTTGGGCTTAACCCACTGACGGGAGAAGCCATTATAGAAGCTACATGAAGACATTGAATATAATGAGCCTCGTCCAATTACTAATTAAATTACTGTAGCAGCTTTGGAAGAGGCCTCGGCCCATTAGTAGCCTCGCCTGTTGATGGGCCTAAGAGCGTCACCCCTGGATGGATTTGACAGACCAGCCCTGTGATTAGTTACCTCTTCTCAGTAGTTAAGGATAAGCATTGACTCCAATAATTTCGGGTCAATAATTTATCCACTACGCTCCGAGAAAGTAGCTAGGCTTTTGGTTCATGATGGTTATCTAAGGCGGTGGTCTCAGTCCTATGGGCTCTTTAAAGAAGGAAACGCGGTTTCTTCCCCCCCAAGTACTACGTATGGCTTGATCCCCTATAAATAGGGGTACGTAGGCACATTGTATGGTACGAAGCAACCCTTGTGAATAAGAGAGAATTTAACATTCGATCTTAATTGCATAATTCGATAATCCATACAATCTCAGCCACATCTTTACACAAAACCCTAACCATAAATACCTTAACCAACGCTCTTCACCATCATCAATCACCACCATAATTCCAGTAACCCTCCCCAAATTTGTTATCACCAAATTCCTCCGTTAACAAGTGGCGCTAGAAGGAGGGCTGACATCTAGTGGAGGAAGGATGTCTCAACAAACTCAAAAAATCGTGAATGATGTCCATGGGGAGGAAGATGTTACCGGACCCATGGCGCCGCTCCCTGATCATGAGCCCGAGGACTCTAACCGGAGGAGGGTGAATTTGAATCCCCATATCGGAGGAGATCCACCTGTTCTGATGAGAAACACTGAACTCTTTGACCAGATCGCCTATATGGGGAACACGATCAATAGTATGGCGGCCCGGATGGAAACCTTGGAGAGGGAGAGGAGGTTCATGATGGGATCTCAGCAGTATTTGGAAAATCGCAACGACTCAGTTAGTGAGTGATATCAGTTTGGATACGACCCACGATGTCGTCCTGTGGAGGTTCGTCAGGATGATAACAGGAGAATGGAGAGAGGGAGCCCTCGCCCTTTGTTAAGTCATCGCCTAGGGAAAGAGCCGATGGGGACCTTTCATGGAGAACCTCTGTCAGAGATCCACGATCGAGGACGCTGGGAGCATAGGTTCCAAGCCGTTACTCCACGAGTCCTAACATATGACGAGCCTTTTGTTTAATGCCCTGGAGAGGAAGGCCGAGCCTTTTCCCCCTCATAGGGGATGGGCTAGCCTTGATTGTCTGGATCTCGTGTGTGAAGAAAATCTGAGAGGCCATGGCAGTCCTAGAGGACGTGGAAGTCCGAGAGGATGTGGGAGCCCTAGAGGACGAGGAGGCCCTAGAGGACGAGGAAGTCCAGGAATAAAAATACATATACAAAATCAATACGTTATAAAAATAAAAAAATATATTTTTTATTTGTCATTTTATTTTTATATATATGGATTAAAAAGTTGTACTGCAATTTTGATTTTCCAGTAATAAATATTTTAACTTATAAGTTATGATTACCACACACATCAGCAACTTATAAGAAAAATTATCCAAACACATAAATAACATATAACTAATAATTTACATATCACTTATTGGCGCTTTTTAACTTTAAGTCATAAATTACTTTTTTTTAAGAAATCTCAAACGGCCCTTAACCATGTATAATGTACATATAAAAGTGAATCGTGTTGCTTACGTATGGGCCAAGTTCTTCAAGAAAAGAGTATGGGCTGATCTGGGTCTGAATTATAGAGATAGCTTGATCAAGCGTCATGGTCCAATATAACCCAAATCTTTTTTTTTTTGAAGTTTTTTGAAAAATAGATTTTTAAAAAAAAAATTATTATTGCAAAATACATTATTCTTATTTTGCAAAATGCTATTTTTTAATTTTTCTTTTTTTCAAAACTTTGTTTTTTACAACCAAATTCAACCACAAGTGCAACCGAAATCAAATTCAATTGTTTTCAAAAAAAAGATAAAAATAAGATTGTTTTTAGTTATAAAGTGTATTTTTGTAGATATTTTCAAAAAAATAGTAAAAAAATAAAAATTAAAAGAGCACTCCCTCTGTCATACTCATTTCTTTATAAATTTGTTGTGCGCAGAAGTTAAGAAAAATATATAAAGTTATATAAAATAGAGTAGTAGAGAATTGTAAGACAAGTAGGTAAATTGATAGGATTTATTAATTTTTAATGTACAAAATAAGTATAGTGGAAGAAATTAGTAGACATAGTTAATTTAACATTATAAAATTGTACTGATTTTTAGAAATTTTAGAAATATAAAAAAATGAGAGGAATGTCCATAAAAAAAGCGTTAAACAACATTTAAAATATAGGGAGTAGTATTTTGGACGATTTTCTACTCTTTTTTTTCAGCACCGAATATATATCATCCAAGAGTTAATCAGTTAAATGAATCAATTGACTTCAAACAAAACATTAAATTATATCCTTGTACTCCCTCCGTCCCAATTTACTTGTCCACTTTAACTTTTATGCGTATTTTAAGGTGTATTGACCACATAACTCTGTTTATTATTTTTAAAGTTTTTTTTTTGTAAATAAAAATTTGAATCTTAAACTTTTATTCATAAAAAGAAAATTTTAAAAATGATAAATAGAGCTATGCGGTCAATGCATCTTAAAATACGTGTAAAAGTTAAAGGGGATAAGTAATTTGGGATGGAGGGACTATATAATAAGCATAATGGTCATGTTATCGAGAATTTTGGTCTGTGACGATCAATGTAATAAGAACCGTTCAGAATTACTGATCATTAGATTAGATTAGTTTGTCATCCTACACGAGGTCAGATTTCTTCGTTTAATTTACAAAAAGGAATATGAGCTCTTTTTCTGTCAAGAACAATGTCAATGAATTGTATTTGAATATAATAGCCGAAACAAGAAATTTACTTCGTTCAAGAAAATTTATCATATAATCAGCAGATATTCAAAGATGACTGTAGACATTTAGACAATCATGTGAGAAAATACGGAGGATACCCCACCCAAAATGCACCTATAAGCTCCTATTTTTTTCCTTACATAAAGTCGTTCTCATACCTAAAATACAGAATAATAGAAAATTATCACCTAACAAAGTCATAATGATAAAAAATATGGTCCTAGAATTACATAATATTTGACATTAATAATATAAACCAAGGAAAAATATGACAAAAAGAATAACAAACTCTAACAAAAAGATAAAAACCGGATGTTTATAAGCGAATTTGTTCCTTTGTACTTATAACCTTTTAATCTTACCAAGTTGTACCTATAATATGAGCTCTTTATTTTTTGATTCCAGTATATCTTATAGATTGTCCGTACTACCTTATTGGCATATAACCAAAGGTCTTTCTAATGTGTTAATTGGCGCACTTTAACAATTATTTTTTATGAGTTAGCTTACTTTTATGAGTGGAGATTTTTATATATGTAGATGATTATTATTATTGAAAATAAGTTAATCAAAATTTTCAAGTCACTAATATGTCCATGAAAGAACCGAATAACCAATAAGATGAATTTTTAGGGTCAGTTCTGTTAGGTACACGGCATGTCTACCCCATTATAACAAGCCTACTCAAGTAACAATGTCACTTTACATGTCCAAATGTATTCTACTATTTGAATTAGTGATAGGTTTCAATGTACTTGTCTTGTTTGCTTTCTAGACAACTCAACTATTATAATGAGCTTAGGGATCTACATGTAATATTCTTGCATATAATAGTCATAGGATAAATCAATTTGATAGAAGTTCAATAAAGATTGTTCAAGCAGCAAATTAAAGAAAGAATGCTATTGAAGATAATAAGTTGCAAAATTTTCTCTAAATCAAATATCGTGAAGTCTAGAAAAGCTATATTGTGAAGTGATTAAAGCTATATCATGAAGTTGAGCATATCGTGAAGTCATCAATATTGACAAGTCAAATTGATATATATATCGAGAAATCTCATATAGTGAAGTCTCACATCGTGAAGTCAAGATTTAACTACATCGTGAAGTCCTATACCGAGAAGTCTCATGTCCTGAAATCCAAATTTGTACTTCGTCGTGAAGTATGATGTCAATTCACTTAGTCTACAGACAAATGAATGTATCAAGAAGTTCACGATATCCTCACTTAGTCAGTTCACAACAAGACAAATGAAAGTACAATTTCCAGAAATGAAGAAACAAAATCACTACAGTACATTGTACATGGAGATGGTCCATGGACAGGTGTCAAGCCTACAGTTAAAATTTGGAGAGAAAGAAAAAAAACATACAGCAAAAGATAGGGAACAAATATCAGAATTATGGTGGTCCTAATAAAGCTACAACGTGTCTCATGGATAGAATAGGACTCCCCGCTGAAAAAGGGTGTGCACAACTCACTGTACAATGCCTTATTAATAGTGTGCAAACTCCATTCTTTTGAGTGTGTAACAGATAGAAGATTTGCATTGTAATTCTCTTTTCTCTCTGTAAGCCAAAACTCAAGAAATCTTTCTTGAGAAGAAGCCAAGAAAAATACCATAATTTTTCTTGGAGCTGTAGCAACAATATTTTTAATATATAAAATAAATTGACCAAAATACTCTCATGTTATTACTTGCATTTGATATTTTGGTATTACAGCTTTATTGTTTTGAAAAGAAGTTTGAAAGAGTTTTAAAGTAGTCATTCACCTCCCCTCTGCCTAGTTTTGGGATCCTTGTTTTTTAACAAGTGGTATCAGAGCAGGCTGTAGACACACATACAGTTAAAGATCTAAACAAACATGAGATCTAAACAAACACGAGTTCTCAAAGGCTAAGCAGTATTAAGATTCCAAAGTTTGACAGAGAGCACTATGCTCTATGGAAAAAGAAAATGATGTTGCTCATTAAAGCTTCCAACCCCATGTATATGGACATACTGAGGTTTGGTACTTTTGTCCCTCAGACTGATACTCAAGGAACAACAGTCATACCAGTAAGGTTTGTTCCAAAAGATCCATCACAATACAATGAGGCAGAAAAAGAAAAGGTTGGTTTGGAATGATGCCTTCAATTCATCATCTGTGACTATATGAATTTAGACATGTTTGTTACTATCTCATATTTTGGTAGTGCAAAACTAATGTGGGATCACATAGAAGTTTTATGTGAAGGCACTGAGGAAGTGAGAGAAAATAGGAAACAAATTCTTGTTTCTCAATATGAAGCCTTCATGGTAAAGTAAGATGAAGGCATCACTGAAGTGTTTGAGAGATTCAATACTCATAAATGATCTCAAGCTTCAAGAAAAGACTTATGGGACAAAAGAGATGAACATCAAATTTCTGTTAACTCTTCTAGATCATCTTGAGTCAAGGATCTCTTCACTAAGAGAAATAAATCTATCCAAAATTAGCCATGACGTTTTGTATGGTGTTTGAAAACCTAAGAGTTGGAGCTGTTTCAGAAAAGATCTATTTAATCTAAGCAAGGTGTTATCGCTAATTCTGCTTATGCACTGTTGGATGGGAATCCTATCAAGAGAGAAGCACAGTATTCAGGAAAAACAAAGATCGAAGAGATTGATGAAGAAAAGTCTGATTTTGACGATGAGAAAGACTGTGAAGAGTAGCATGGTGAAGATGAGTTCTACACCATAGAATAGCTTGAAAAAGTGAACAACAAATCTATGGCTTTTATGGCTAAGAAATTTTCTAATTGGAGATTTAAAAATAATCAGCCGCTCAAGCCAAGAGCCAGTGAAGGTGGAAGCGGCTACAAGGGAAAAAAGTTGATAAAGAAGACTGGTTACAAAACTGGTAGTGTTGATAGGTCCAAAATAAGGTGTTTCAATTGTAATGAACTTGGTCACTTTGTTACTGAATGAAAGAGGCCAGAGCAAGTCAAGAAGGACAAAGCCTATTTGGAGCTTGAAGCTAAGTATGAGGCACTGCTCAAGAAACAACAGTCTAGCAAGGCATACATTGCAGAAGGAAAGTGTTGGGATGTTACTAATGATAATGAGAAAATGGAGTTTGGAAACTTTACATTGATGGCAAAAACAGATGATGTTGTAGAATCATCTAGCTCATGGAAGGTAAAAATTCTAACTCGATCACTGTCATATCCTTTAACTCAATGCAAGTTTGCTAATATGGTATATGCTGAATCTGGTGGTACTCAATCTATTACGTCTGATATCTTAAAAGAATTATCTAGAATTCATGCTAGGATTGATGATCTTGCTAATATGTCTAATGCTAGTTAAATATGTAGAGATTGTAACAATTACTTGAAAAAGGAAAGCTCTCTGAATCAAAAACAAGGATTATTCAATCTCAAGAATATCCCTGTGTTTTTATTAAATGGAATCAAAACCATCATTAGGAAACATACACTGGAACTTGATGAAGGAACCCTGGTTCGAAAGCAACAGTGTATATCTGAGGCTGATTTTTCTAAAGAGAGAATTTTTCCTATCAACAAAGAAACAGTTAAAATCAATACTGAAGTTACCAGTAATTATGAATTCTCAGATTATGGCATATGTCTAGATGATCTTATGACAAATGATGAATGTGATAACTCATATAAGTATCATACACACTCAGAGACACACACTGATATGGAAATTGAGATTGCCTCAAGTGACAAGAATGTTAATCAGTATGGACCCAACAGAGTTTGGGTACCAAAAACAACCTGATTGTTTGAGTAAGTGCAGGGAAGAAGAAAACTGAAGAAGAGTGATATAGTCCTGCTATCACTAAAGGAAGATGGCTCATGATTGGATCTTGGAGATGACAACAAGAATCTAACATGATAAATGGTATGATAAAAGCTGGCATTTGTCATCATGAAAGGAAACAAGTCTGCAATTCATCACAAGATTGCAGACAAGGATAGAGTGGAGATTCATAATTGGAACTCCACCAAAAGAATATTGATTATGAAAGTATGGTACTTCATTCAAATGTTGGAATAATCAAGAAAAAATCAATATAAATGTAGAAGACTGAAGTTGAAGCAATTCATGGAGATGCTGATATGAAGATCCAAAGTATCTAAGGAAAATTAAGCAAAGAAAAAAAGTCACATCATTAGAAAAGTCTGATGATTCCACTTATCCTTATTCTTCATTAACACTGGGGGAGCGTCAGACACAGGGGGAGCCTTTATCTTAGGAGGACCTTCTCATGCTGACTGAATTTATCATGATTTGATGCTTCAGAGAGGCTTGGGAACCACCTATTCAAGAATGCAGAGTGATAATCAACTTTGTAATCCAGAAGACAAACGTGATACTTCCAAAATGGAACAAGACAGAACAAAGACTTTCTGGGAGACTATATGTAGATTCTCTGAAAAATCTAAGTGAAAGATGCTTCAACATCAAAGATAACCAGAGCTGATTACTCTCTTAATCAATACTGAATGAAGAAGATCATCTGAAAGTTGTTATGACTTTTGGACTTGGGTAAATTTTCATGATCCAGCAATGGAGCAATGATCAACAACAATGTTCATTAGTCTTAAAAATTAGTGAATGTTGATGGTGACTCATTGAGACATCATTTTCTATATGGAAATGATGATAAATAATTGTGTTCCAATCCTTGGTAAATTTTTGAAAAGTCTATCAAGTTAGAGAATGAAGACAATCCTCACAGATTGATGAATAGAAGTATAACATCCTTCATCTCTTTGACTAAAATAAATTTGTCAAAACTTTAATTGTAGAAGTACATTTTCACTTGCTTAAATACTCAATATTTTTGAAGTGAAAATTGGCTGGATTTTGGTCTCTAAATTTTTCAAAATTTTTCTGAGACTTACAAAGATCATTATCACACACTTAGAATTTATTCTGAGGATTTATATTATGGAATCTCAGACTACTCATTAATGGTAGTTTGAGAGTTCACGATATAAGTCATAATTAAATAAGGCATTCTGAGAACTTGTTGGATTTGAGAGTTCATGATATAGGTCATATCGAGAACTAGTTCACGATATGGACTATGTCGTGAAGTTGACAACCCAACTTGTTTTAAGTTAATTAGTTAATTAATTAATTCAGTTCTCGAAATTATACCTTGACATTTTTAATCATGAATTATTATGAGAAATCATAATTTATTTATGAGGAACGAGATTTTGCTAAAAGGGAATTTTGGACTTCTCGACATGATATATCTGAGAGTACACGACATAGTATATTGGAACTTTATGTTACAGTAGATTTTGGACTTCACTATCCAGTTAAATTCAAAATCTTCTATTTTTATAAAGATCTCGATATACTAATCTAATATGTCGAGTAGTTCAAAATGAAACTGGACTTGAAATGAATACATTCAGTTTGAGTTTTTAGCAAATTCTTCATTTATTTATTCAAGATCTATTTATTGACATATATTTTTCCTTAAATAATAAATATGGATTATATTGTACAGTTTTGCACTCAATACTTATTTTTTTTTTGATATAATGCACTAACACATTGCTTGGAGATAGCTTAAGAAGATTTTGCAGGGTTGAAATCATACCAAGTTAAAAAGAAGAAAAGTGATGCAGACTTAAAAAGAAATTTTTTCTGAGATTGGCTAATCAAGTTTTAAAAAACTTTTGTTCAGATAAGCTTTCTTTACCTATGCACTTTTTTACTGGTTGTAATAATGTTATTTAGAGCTTGTGAGATTATGTGTCTTGATTAATGTGCCTGCATGCTAGTTGTTTCTTGATCATACTTGAACTGTGTGCATTAAGTCCCTTCATATAATTTTTTTAAGACAGAGTTACAAATTTGATTTTATTAAACAACAATTTATCATTGGTAATTCAGTCGTAAATTGTTATTTTCAATCTTTTTTTAAAAAAAAATTCACTTGCGTCTCTTAACATTCCTCCCTCATCCTCCTATAAATCAACATGTTCAGTCACTCTTCTTCACTCAACTAAAATTCTCTTGCTTCTTAAAATATCCTATTCTTCTCCATTTCTCCAAACACAACAAATGTATACCAACATTTACTACTCAACCTTCAAAGTTAGTGTAAATGGAGTTGCCTATCTCGTCACCGAGATCCCCAGGACAATATGGCAATCCTTCCCTTATGAAATTGAGGTAGAACTCATGTTTCTCTCTCTGGACTATGGCCTCCATCAAGAGAGAGAGAAAGAGAGAGGCTGATCGAGTAGGAAAGGATAATAAGGCTGGCCATTCTGTTTGTCTCCAGCAGGAAGGCAGCAAAAAAAAAGGAAGCGCCTTTGTTTAGGATTCTTTTTCTTTTTCTGTCCTTCTTGTAATAAATTTTTTATCTATTAATAAAAATCATTACCTGTTCTTAGTTGTTCTCAGTGTGTTATGTGATTCCATATTTTTTTTCCAATAACTGTTAAATTATTCATCTGAACATGGTTAAAAATAAGGATTAATCATAATAAATATGATAACACACCATTGCGTAAAGTCTTGATTGTAATTTCAAGAATTTGTTGATATTTGAACACACATTCCTAATTTGTGAATTTTGCCTTAGGAAATTTGTTTGCTTAAACAATACAGGACACTAACCTTTTTATACAAGAGTTAAAATTGGACTTATCACATATCAACATGTTGAACTTAAGTGGTTAATTTTACTACATATAACCAGCAATGATCATTGATTGAAATGTAAAATTTGTCTAACTCTAACAGGTTTAAATCTGTGATATAAATTGAGCTTGTGTAAACAAGAACAAAGCAAAGTAGATATTTCACTTCATGAAATTCAAGCTTTATCTCTGAAGTTTGTTGATATTCTCATAATTCTTATATTTTTCCATGCTTATTTATTGCTATTCTCGTATTTAATAAATTAATTGTTTGCTTTTGTAGGTATTTTGTACATATTGAAGAAATAAAGAAAAAAAGAAGAAAATACAAGGAAGGGAAAAAAAAGGGAAAGACAAAAGAAGAAAAGAAACAAAAAAGAAAAGAGAAAAGAAAAGGGAAAGCGGAAGCTTCTAGAAGAGGAATCTTAAGGAAGGAGGTTTAGTTGAAATCAAGGGCTATGATTAAAACAACACACAAACCAAATGTATGGCCAAGATTTAGCCAAGCTACCCTAAAACCCTAATCTTCTCCTATAAATAGACCCCTTTACCTCCTTGTAAATCACACCCCCTAGGCTAGGATCCTAGGTTGGATTAGATTAGCTTTATTTTCTCATTCTTTCATTTTCTTGTTTTTGCTCTCTTACAAATTTTGTG
>PHNY01274686.1:1205-16690 GCA_003724115.2 Anethum foeniculum | reverse complement strand
GGTTTAGGCTCGATTAAGTGTAAAATTAAACGAGCCGGCTCGCCCGACTCGCTAAAACCGGCTCGTTTAGCTAAACGAGCCGGCTCGACTCGACTCGCGAAATTAAACGAGTCGAGTTCGGGCAGATGTTTAAGCTCGATTAGTTAAACGAGCCGGCTCGGCTCGGCTCGATTAACCTCGGCTCGAATTACGCCCGGCTCGAAACTTGGCTCGCTCGGCCCGAATTACAGCCCTAAATGCATGGAATATAAAGTAATACATAAAAAAAAAATCGTAAAAAAAGTCCGATTCAACTTAGCCTGCATGCTTAAAAAAACTCATATATTTTAGAAGGGGTTCGTTCCAGTCCAATTTAAAAAAAAAAAATAGTTCCAATTCTTTATCAAAATAAATAAGGCTAAAAAGCCAGAATGAAATATGTCTGGTAGATATGTGAAAAATTTTACCTACTGGGATACGGGGTTTTCTCATAGGATTTTTTTGAACCTTATGCCCGTTGTATTTAACTACTCCCTCCGTCCCGGTCATTTGTTTACATATAGTTTGGGCACAGAGGTTAAGAAATATGTATAAAGTAAAGAAAAATGGGTGAAGTGGTGAGACCCATTGATTTTTAATGCATAAAAGGGAGATAGTGGAGTAAAAAGTAGTGTGAAAAGGAAAAAAAAGTGAGAAAGTGGTGGAACCTATTAATTATTTTGGCTAAGTTTTGAAATGTAAAGAATTGGATGCGACATCCCAATAAGAAAACTGTAAGGAAATGGTTGGCACAGAGGGAGTAAAAATTAAGGACGGCCAAACGGGGATCATTTTGCTCCCCGATTCTCGTCTCGAACAAGGAACGGGGATACATATAAAATATTAATTATTTATATTGAAAATGATAAACGAGGATCGGCGCCCCCACCCCAATCACCGAATTTTTTTTTATACTTTCTCCCGCTTCCCATCCCGAACCCAAAAAATTTTCCGAATCATCGACCTGAACGGGGTGGGGATTGAATCGTGTAGGGGCGGGACAGGTGAAATGTCCATCCCTCATAAAGATCAAGGAGGTTAGAGAGGTGCTGCTGAGCCCGTGGTAACTATGCAACCTGGTTTTAAGCCAGCGTAATTTGTGAAAAAAGTTATTTCTCAAAAATCCAAGCGTACAATTGTCAAGATATATCTAAATGAATGATATTTTAAAATTTTAAAAAAATAAGAAACTAATATATTCACTGGTACTCGTAAATAGTGCTTTGTCTCATATTAATGTTTCTATTTTTAAAATAATTTCTCGATAATCCAATTTTACGGATGTCAAGATATATTTAATTTAATAATATTCTCAAATTTTTAAAAAAATAAAAAATTAATTTGGTTGGATATGTATGAATTAATACCAGTTTATTTACATGAGTTTCGAGTTCAAGTCAAGTTGAGCCGAATTCACGAGTTTCGAGTCGGGCGTAATCGAATTTCGGATATATTCGGCTTACTCGATTAATTTAAACGAGCCAAAATCTCTTAAACAAGTACAAACCTCTGCCTGCCCGAACTCAGCTGGATTATTTGGTATAAAACTCAAAACTATCTATGCTCCCTGCGAATATCGAGTCTAAATCTAAAAATTTGTAATGTAGTAAATAATTGTGGGGAATTTAAAGATATTTATAAGTTATTCTGAAATTAAAGAAATAATGAAAATTAATTTTGAAAAATATGCTAAAAATAAGTTATCATATATAATATAATATACTACTAGGTTCACATTTTTCTCTTTTGCACCGGGCATCTCGAAGGCTCTGTAAACGTCTGATGTCATGATTGAAATGTCAATATGTCATGAGTGAAAAAAAACCTTCCAAATTTATCGAGAAAAAAGATGAAAAAGACCTTCCAAATCTTTTTCTATATATAATAGCTTAACATGAGTTTAAAATTATTGAGTCATGGGCACGATTGGATAGCACAAGTGGTTAAGGTTTTATCCTCTGTCGTCCCAGATCCTGAGTTCAACTCTGGCTATTAGTAAAAAAAGTTATTTTATTCATGTAAAGTGACAGATTTGCCCATATGTTATTGAGAGGAATTGAACCTAAGACTAGCCATTTAGTTTGCACACTTTAATGCCACTTAAGCTATTACACTACTTAAGTTTTTAACCATCCACTTAATATGTATCTGTCGCATTAGAATAAAATTTAATATTATTATTGCAACTTAAACAATGACATTTTCTTTTTCATATTTGTTGATTTTAATTACGTACTATCTTATAATCCGTGTGATGCACTGTTGTTTTAAATAATAATATTATGATTTTTATTTTAAAATTTTATTAATTGATTTTGTTAAAAAAGTAAATATGTTTAATTAAAGTAAGTATGTTTGATTTTGTTTTTATTTCAATATTTTTACTTAATTAACTTTACTTAATTAGTATATAAATCAATTACCTTTTTTAAACAAAACAGGTTATTTTTCTATTTTCCCCAACTACAACATCTCTTTTTCCAAAAATATCACTGACAATTTTATTTAATAAATTATTAAAATTACTATTAACTATCCAATTACCTTTTTCAACTAAAACATATTAATTTTTTATTTAAAATAACAAAACTTGCTCTTTTTACGAAAATAATACAAAAAATTCTAATTAATAAAATAAAATAATAATATTATAATTACTTGTAATTAACCAGTTACCTTTTTTAGCTCAAACACAATATTATGTTTTATATTTTTTAAATAAAATACCTTTATTTCTAAAAATATCACAAACATATACATGTTAATATATAATTATTATTAAACCATGTCATTTAAAAAATTTAAACCAGAAAATTTTGGTTTTTTTAAATTTTTTATTTAAATTAAATTAAAAAATCATGTAATATTAAAGAAAATCTGTGTATTATTCATTGAAAGTTCTGATTCAACAATTTTCGATTTTCGGTCTTTTATCAATAATATTATTGTAATTAATAATTAATTAATTAACTTTTTCAAATAAAACAACAATTTCCTTTTCCAAATAAAACATGTTAACTTTTCTATATTTTCCAGCTAAAACATCTTTTTTCCAAAAATATCACGGACAACTAAAACATCTCATTTTTTAAAAATATTACGGGCAACTGAAATATCTCTCTTTTCCAAAAATATCACGGGAAAGTCTATTTAATAAAGTAGAATAATAATATAATTATTAATAACTGACAAATTACCATTTTTCATATCAAGGGCAACTGAAATATCTCACTTTTTCAAAAAAATTACGATCAACTAAAATATATTTTCTTTTCAAAAATATCGAGAGGCAAGTCTATTTAACAAATAATAATAATAATAATAATAATAATAATAATAATAATAATAATAATAATAATATAATTATTAATAATTAACGAATTACCTTTTTTAAGCTAAAATAAATTATCTTTTTTATTTTTTTTAACCAATTCTCTAATTTTCCCATTATGTTATGAACAATTCTATTTTAATAAAATAAAATAATAATATCATAATTATTAATAACCAACTGATTATTCGTTTCAACTAAAATGCACTATCAGTTCAAATAAAATTGAAGATATGGTTTTAAATTTTCAATTCAAATTAAATTAAAAAATAATACAATATTAAATAAAATCCGTGCATAAACTACAGATTAAAATATACATCAAAAATACAAATCAAGAATACACATTCAGAAATATTATAAACTACATCTTCTGGCCGATAATAAAATATAAAAAATCTTTACCTATTTCTTTTTATACATTTATAATAGGTGTAATTATTTTTAAAAAATTGTTACCAAATTTAACATATTTAACTATTTTAAAATTATATTCTAATTAAAAAACTTATAATTTCAAATTTAAACACATACTTTAGAATCTATTTACTCTTTCAATTAATAGAATGAGTATGATATTAGATTACAAATCATTGAATATGGAATATTAAAAGTAACCAGTGTATCGTTTTAGATATAACTATTATATTAAAGCCGAAAAATTGAAAACTAGGACTGTCTTTACAATTTTCAATCATTCTATTAAATAAAATAATAAATATTTAATATCATAATTAATAATAACTAAATAAATATCCTTTTTAACCTAAATTTTTTTAGATATTTTTTTAAAAATAGAACCTATTTATTTATAAATATAACAACTTTTCGAAATTAATTTAACATATTAAAAGTAACCCGTGCATGGGATGAGATATAAACTAGTATTATAATATAAAAAGAAGTGCTCAAATGTCACTTCAAAATGCAATTTCGTGTATTGTTTAATCAAAACGCAATTTCGTTTTGCGGTTTGCTTACAATTTTTTCTTTTTTTAATGTGTAAACGCAACTAGAAGTTGGGTCTTCAAGTTTGATTGTTTTTTATTTTATTTTTTTTACTTAAAACACTAGATATCATTGTGTTTTTAAATTTAAAATGATACTTTAAGTGGTGTTTTGTTCAGATTTTATTCATATATTAAAATATTTTAATACTTTAGAAACTCAAATCGAGAATTAGTGAACCCTTAAAATATAAATAACAGTTAATAATTAGTTAATAATTAGAGTTTGGTCTCTAAGGTTAGGGTTTAGGCCTTTAGCCCTAAATTAAATTAGGGTTTAGGCTCTATAGTTTACCTTAAGTCCTAGACCCTAAATTGTTATTTTATTTATTTATTTATTTTTTAAAATGTTTCTAAAACTCAAGTGGGGAATTATTAAACCCTAAATATTAAAAATTGTTGAATTAGGGCTCACATTTGAATTTTAAAATTTTAATATAAAATTTTAATATTTTTAAAATCGAAGAAAACGTATTTTTAAGTTGTATTTTATTATTAAAAACGTAACATCAATTGTTGTTTACGATCTCAAAACGTGATTTAAAGTTATTAGATTTACACCCGTGCGATGCACGGGATAATTTATAAATATTTTTTACATAAGTTTATTTATATTATTTATTTTTAATTTAAATTTTTTTTCTCAAAAGTACTACATTTATTATTTTAATGTTAAAATTTAATCTTATCTATTTTTAGTGGTAATAATGCATAAGTAATTTATAATTGAGATGGTGATATAGTGATGGAAGATGAACATCTATGCTTTACACAAATTTTTATTTATTTATTCGTATGTATTTACTTTTTTAGCACAACATAAAGCTATAATTAAAATTTTCTTCTGTCATTTTCTAAAATAATATATTTTTCAAAACATATTTATGTGGTGATTCACTTTCTTCTAAATATACATATTTATTATTGTTTATGTTTGGTATTTCAATTTATGTTGTGTTTTCAAAATTTTATTTTCCTTTATTATATTTTTAAAATCGTTAACTTTGTTGGTGGTTATATTTTTATTTCTTTATTAATTATTTTAAATTTGAATATGGTAATTTTGGTATGATATATTATTTTGTAATATTGTTCAGTTTATTTTATTATAATTACTTATATTTTTGTATCTTATTTTTCAATTTGTATATTTTGTATTTATTTTTTATATATTTTTAATTATACTGATGCGTTAACACGTTATTAAATTTTAATTTACTTTATTTATTACATACAATTATATTTTATATAATTGCATATTATAAAAATATTAGAAATGATTAAAAGATTTTTACTGTTTCATTTACTACTACATGTGTTTCATTTACTACTACATGTGTTTACAGTTATTAGTACATGTATTTATGTGTTTATAGGCATTAGGTGTGGTGTATAACCATGCACTTGAAGTGTTAGATTTTATTATATTATATTAATGTTGTTTTTGAAATGTTTATATTAGCTCTTAGGACGAAACCATACCACCTTAACTAACTACCTTACACAGCTTTATACGGTGCAATGACGGGGATACATTATAAGTTATTTACAGTTATTAGTACATGTGTTTATGTGTCATTCTTTTTTTCTCTCATTTCTAGTGAGAGTCTTTGTTATTCTCTCTTCTCTCCACGAAGATTGTGAGAGGCCTGGTATGGCGGGTTTTGAAGACATTAACGATCGTATGGCGGGTATGGGAATTAATGATGAAGAGAATTCTGAACTGATATTCGATGAGGAGGCGGACGATGTATCAAACAAATTTGAAATGTGTCTGGTGGGGAGATTTTTAACTGAGAAGAGTTTGAATGTCAGAGCAATGAAATCTAAAATGGCTGACATCTGGCGTCCAGCAAGAGGAATAAACATTAAGGATCTGCAGCTTAACATCTATCTGTTTCAGTTTTATCACTCTGATGATATGGAGTGGGTTTTGAATGGAGGTCCCTGGAGTTTTGATGGTGCAATGCTAGTTATTAACAAGATTGGGTGTGGTGAAGATCCAATGGAGGTTCCTTTAAATAATCTGCAATTCTGGATCCAGCTTCATGGTGTTCCTTCAGGCTTGATGACAGAGGCAGCTGGTAGACAATTGGGTAACTTTTTCGGTTCATTCATTTCGTATGATCCTAGTAATAATTCAAGCATTTGGCATGAGTTCATGCGAGTCAGGATTAATGTTGATGTTCGACTGCCTATTAAGCGTAAGAAAAAGATTTGTAGGAGGAACGGAACAGAATGCATAGTTCAATGTAAATATGAGCGACTTGGAGACTTTTGCTTTGTATGTGGTCATGTGGGTCATACTGAGAGATTATGTGGAGTGAAACTCAGTTCGAACATTAGAGATGATGCTCGGGAATGGGGATCATGGCTCCGTGCTCCGGCAAGAAGGGCGGCGGCTCAAGATCGGAGTAAATTCCTCCATGATGAGAGGGATAAAGATTGGGACGCATGTCAAGGAAATTCAAAGTTTAAACAGCACTTTTCGAGGGGAGTTGGTAAACCCATTATTAATCCTGATCTGATTAGGAGGAATTATAGCAATGTTACAACTAAAAATGCTGCAAATCAGGAATCTAATCTTACAGTTAATGAGGGAGCATTATTGGCAGCTAATTTTGAAATCAACAATGGGCCTTATACAGAGGAACTAATTGGGCTTAATTTGGACGAACGGAATAAAAGAAGACGAGGCCCAGATAGCAGCAATAGTATGGAAATTGAGACTGGTAATGTACTTAGTAATTCTGAAAATGGGCTTTCTCACTCTGATTGTCCAATTTCTTCTCCTTCCGTTTTGGCTAAGCTTGCTAAGCAAGCTAGCCATTCAAAATGATTACTCTAAGTTGGAACTGTCGAGGGTTGGGTTCCCGTCGTACAGTTCGTGTTCTTTGTGACCTTGTTAAGTCGCATAAGCCCGACATTCTATTTCTTACAGAAACTATTTCTTTTGCTACTAAAATTGAAGAATTACGTGTTAAGCTTGGTTTTGCTCATTGTTTTTCAGTGGATAGAGTTGGTCGAAGTGGAGGATTAGCTCTTTATTGGAAGAATAATGTAAATTGTGAGGTTACAAATTTCTCTAGAAATCATATCAACGTTAACTTTGTTGATAATGGTATTGCTGTGTGGCCGTTAACTTGTTTCTACGGCTTTCCGGAAAGAGCTCGAAGGCAAAGCTCGTGGAACTTTATTCGCTCGTTGGCAGGGATGACACAACTACCTTGGGCTATAATATGTTATTTTAACGACTTGTTGTCTGCAGAGGATAAGTGGGGAGGTGCCCCTGTTACTTTATCTCTTTTGTTTGATTTTAAAGCTGCAATTGATGATTCTTGTCTGATTGATATTGATTTACAAGGTGGTAAGTTCACTTGGGAGAAATCGCATGAACTAATGATTGGATTAGAAAGCGATTGGATAGAGCTTTTGCAACTCGCTCTTGGCTTCATCTCTTTCCTCTATGCAAGCTTTCAGTTGTACATACATCTGTGTCGGACCATGATCCCATTTTGTTGGACCTATACAATATCTCTTTCTCTACTCAACAATTCAGATTTCTATTCGAAAATACTTTATTGCAGGAACCAAATTTTCACAGAGAGACTGCAGAATTTTGGTTATCACTTCCAGCAGTGCATATTCTCCCTAAACTCATCTCAGTGTCTAATTTTATGGCTCGTTGGGGGATGAATTTCTTTCATAAATTCCGAGACAAGGTAAAGAAACAAAAAGCGGTATTATCTGGGTTGGTTAATCGCTTTGACAGTGCAGGCATCAAAGCATATTTTGAAGAGAAAGAAAAACTGAATGACTTACTTTTGCATGAAGAGATTTATTGGCAACAAAGAGCCAAGGTATTTTGGCTGACTGAGGGAGACGCCAATAAGAAATTTTTTCATGCTTTAGCCTCGTCTAGAAGAAGAACAAATCGGATACAGTTCTTGGAATCTGACTCTGGTACTGGGATTTCTGATAAGGATGGAATGTGTACTATGATTCATGAGTACTTCAGTGACGTTTTTAGAGGTGATCATCAGACAATTTACCCAGACTTTGTTGAGGACGATAGGTGAGTGTCTGATATTCAAAATCAGCGTCTAGTTGCGGAGCTTTCATTTGCAGAGTTCACTAAAGTTGTTCGACAAATGCATCCAGACAAAGCTAGTGGTCCAGATGGACTTAACCCCGCTTTCTTTCAACACTTTTGGCCTATTTTAGGTAATGAAGTGTATACATGTTGCAGGGACTGGCTTAAAGCTAACTCTTTTCCAGCAAACTTAAATGATACGAATGTTGTACTTATCCCGAAGAAAGAAAATTCCTGCAAGTTGAGAGATTTTCGTCCCATAGCTATTTGTAATGTTTTGTATAAGATCTTATCTAAGGTTTTATCAAATCGTTTGAAATGTATTTTGCCTCACATCATCTCAGAAAATCAGGCAGCTTTTGTTCCGAACATGAGTATAAATGACAATGTGTTGATTGCATTTGAACTCATTCATCACATGAAGAAGTCGGTCAGAGGTAGTGAAGGTGATGTTGCATTAAAGTTAGACGTTTCAAAGGCTTACGATAAAGTGGATTGGGGATATTTGAATAAACGAATGCAAGCAATGGTTTCTCTTCTTAATGGATTAAATGGATAATGTTGTGTGTGATTACGGTATCATATGAGTTCTGTTTTAATGGGGTAAAAGTGAGATCAATCACTCCTTCAAGAGGCATTAGACAGGGTGACCCTCTTAGCCCATATCTTTTTCTCTTTTGCGTAGAGGGTTTGTCAAAAGCTATATCTGAAGCTGTTTCTGTGGAAGCTATACATGGCATCAAGGTTGCTAGCTCAACACCTCCTATTTCTCATCTGCTATTCACAGATTACTCTTTTCTTTTCTTCAGGGCTTGTACTGTTGAGTCTGCTGCAGTCAAGAATATTCTTGACACTTATGCTTCTTGTTCAAGTCAGTGCATTAACTATCAAAAGTCTGGAATCTTTTTTAGTACTAATGTCAAAGCTAGTACCCGAATTGAGATCTCCTCACTGCTAGGAGTTCATAATGACTTACAAAATAGCATGTACTTGGGGCTCCCGTCTTTAGTAGGACGGTCAAAAAAACGTGCGTTTGGTTTTATAAAAGACAAGCTATGGAAAAGAATCCAAGGGTGGAAGTCAAAGAAGTTGTCTCGGGCTGGTAAAACGGTTCTGATAAAGAGTGTGGCTACTTCTATCCCTTTTTACTGTATGTCATCGTTCTTACTGCCTAGATCTATGTGCAATGAAATGGAGGTTATGATGAATAAATTCTGGTGGCAGTCGGGGTTTTCTGACAGGAAAGGAATTAATTGGGTGGCTTGGAATGGCTTGTCGATGTCTAAATGTCATGGTGGGCTGGCGTTTCGAAGTCTCTACAGGTATAACATCGCTCTTATGGCAAAACATGTGTGGAAGTTCATTAACAGACCTAATTCTTTGATTTCAAGCTTTTATAAAGCGAAATACTTTGCTAATACGCATATTTTAGAAGCTACTGCAAACCCAGGTTCAAGCTTCATTTGGCAAGGGATAGTCACAGCCAAAAATGAAATTTCCCATGGGTTTAGATGGGTTCTTGGGACAGGGGACACTATCAGGTGTATTCAGGATCCATGGTTAATCAATAAAGAAGATTATCGAGTGGATCAAGCCAGGAATTATACTGACACGTCTCTGTTAGTAGCGCAGTTGTTTATGCAAGGTGATAGGAAATGGGACAGAGATAAAGTCACTAATATTTTCTCAGTTAGTGATGCTGTAATTATCTTGACAACTAATATCCCTGATCCTCCAGCTATTGACAGATTAATTTGATCTCGAACGTTGAATGTGAGCTACTTAGTGAAAACTGGGTATCAGATGTGGCATGACAACAATATTGGTGTTGGGTAGTTCTGCAATCTAGTGGGTGGAGTAGGCTTTGGAAAATTGATATTCCCTATAAGAATAAGTTTTCCTTTGGCGCTTTTGTAGAAATAACATCCCGGTTAAGAACAGGCTATTTGCTAAAGGGGTGTCAATTCCTCTTGACTGTCCTCTGTGCAGTATAGGGGTCGAAGATATGCTCCACATTTTCTTTCAGTGTCCGTTTGCTATGGCTTGCTGGAGGTATTCGGGTTTTGTTGTTTATATGGAGGAGGATTAGCTAGAGCCTAACTGGTTACTTGTAAAGCTTCAAGTAGCGTCTTCTACTGATCTCTCGACAATTGCCAAAGTGTTTTGGGGTATTTGGTTCTTCCGTAACAAAAGAGTTTGGGATAACAAAGTAGCTACGACAGCTATAGCTATGGAGTGGAGTGCTAAATCTATTGCAGACTGGCTAGAAGCAAAGCAGAAACGGTTGAAGAATGTAAACTCTATCCAACCAACTACTGTTTAGGAACCAGTGAAATGGAGGAAACCAGAAACAGGTACATATAAACTTAATGTTGATGCTACCATCAAATTAGGCAACCCTGATTTCGCTGTGGGAATGATTCTTCGTGACCATACTGGTGCTTTTGTAGCAAGTCAAACAATCTGCAAACCTATGGTATCCACGGTGATGGAAGCGGAATCTCAGACTATATTCGCAGGACTTAAGTGGTTGACCACAACAAATTATGGCATGGTTTGTATTGAGTCAGATTCTCTTAGCTCTGTCTGTGCTCTGCAATCCTCTGAACTCAATTTACTTGAAATTGGCTTCATTTTAGATGCGTGTCGGTCCATTCTAGATTCTAATGCAGATTTTTCAATATCGCTTGTTAAAATGAAAGCGAATAGGGTTGCTTATTTAGTAGCTAAACTACCCTGTTCCGTGAATTGTCAAAACACTATCACGGCTCCTTCAGGTCTGTTGTTGGAGTCTATTATGTTTGATGTTTCTTAATAATGAGAACTTTCTTTTCTTCAAAAAAAAAGTTATTTATAAAATAAATTTTTCTAATTTTATTTATTTTTAAAAATATTTAATCTTTTCTATAAAAAGTTATTAGTTAATTTTAATTTTTAGGATGAGGAGTATTTATGAAAGTGAATCGTATTAATTAAGTTTAGTAGTAATTTCAAGTTAATGTTTAAAGTAATTGAACTTTACTCTCTTTAATTATTTATATTATTTGTGAAATGATAATTTTATTCCAAACAATTAAATCATATTAATTATTTAAACTAATTAAGTATTATTTTTTGGTTACGTTTATCGTCTTATTACATAGATTTTAATATATTTTTCATTTTAAATTTTAACTTATATTTTGCTTATATTTTTTCAGTAGTTTCATTAGTTTTACTTATATTTTTAATATTATATATGTAAATATTATTACATATTAACTTCTTTATTGGTTATTTATATTTTTATTTTACATGCATATTATAAATAATAAGAATATTATTGTTTATGTATAGAAATGTTATTATATATTGTTTAAGTTATTTTTATATTTTTATTTTGCATGCATATTATAAATAATAATAATTTTGTTATTGAATATTTTACATTACTTTATTTTATTGCATTATTTGATTAATACATCTCAATATTTTAGTTTTCAAATTTATATTTTCATATTATATAATTTTATATTAATATTAATATATTATTAGATTTTAACTTACTTACTTAATCAATTGATTATATGTTTATAATTTAAATGCTTACATATTAAAAATAATTAGAATAATTTATTGTATTTAGGTGTCTTGAGTGCTTCTTCAGTATCGACCACAAATCTCATTAATTTATTTATATTTTTTTTAATACTTGGTAAATCGACGGTCTTAACCCGACCAAATCACTAGACCATAACATATGAACTCATTTACACCAATTATATATTGGATATAATATAATATAATGTAACTAATTAAATTTTTTTTTAAAAAAGCACAAAATCACTGCACAAAGTAGCGTTTTCAACATTTAACAAATAGTACTTCATCCAGGAGTGATATTTGGGTATTTTTGGTTTATGATATTTGGGGAATTTTGTCTCAAAATTATGGCATTTTGAGACCTTTTTTCCAAGATTTACAAACTGCAACGTATTTTTTGTTTTTGACAAACAAAATTTAACTGTATTTTACATTGTACATATTTAATACAAGGAAATATGTTCAGGCTTCAGCTACTTGTCTGCGATTATTGATTCTCCCCTAGTAGAAGTTCTTTGAAGATAGCTTTACACATATGTTCATCAAATGGAAAAATATGACCAGCACCAGCGAGTTCATGGTAACGAATCCATGGGAGTTTCCCTGCAATATATCTCTGCAATGTAACAGGAACAAGGCCGTCCTCGTCTCCCTGCCAAAGATGAACTAAGCCATTTCTATCAGCAAATGGATTTTCTAGATCCATTGGACCTAACTCTGACTTCCCGAATCCAATAATTATGTCACGGTACTGGGACTCAAAGTTCCCCTGTTGTGTCGCATATCCCTGCTATTAAACATAAGAACCAAAGCTAATTACTATTTAGTTCCGTTGTACAATGTCTATAGTTGAACTTTATGATGGTTCAACCCTCTGCTATTCTATCTCAGCGTCCTGATATCAAATCGCTATATTTTCTATAAACATTGAACATGAATTTTCTTTATTGACTATGAGTATGATCATCTAAATATACTTTGTTATTTTTCAACTGTTGCAAACGAATATGTGAAAAGCGATGTGAGCTGTAATTTTTGCAAAGTACAACAGCAGAATCTGATGAAATCAATACCTTGTCTTTCTTTTTCCCGGCTACAGCAAGTTTGGTTAAAATTTCATAATCGTGACGAGAGATTCTGGGCCTTCCAGAAGCAACACTAGAGCCTGGAAACAACTTCTGAGTATTCCACCAGTATGTTAGCCATGGGATGTAGTGAGAAACCCGAAGTGCCCACTGGTCTTTTAGATCTAGCTCATAGTAAGCTTCTGCAGATAAATTGGCAGGAAAACCAGGCCACCAGTAGTTGACAACCGGAGCAAGCAGTGCCACTCCAGCCAACCTACCAGCACATTTACATTTTCAACTAAAATGAAGCATAAATTTCTCTAATGAAGAGATTTCTGTACATGATGAAATCACAAAGTTTTAAAAAGTTTAGATTGCATAAACATGATCAAGACAAGCAACTATAGGATTAGGTTAAGACGAGGAGGCTGTGAAACTTATCACCCAATCCTCCAAATCGTAGTAAGCTTCCAATAGATTTCCAGAAGTAAATCGGATTACAATGTATCAAAATTCCTATTTCCTGTCTTTGTAATTTTGTTTTATAATTGATAAACTCTCTTTGTAACACTTTGCAAAGTATTTATAGTAATCTCGCAAAACTTGAGAAGTTACCTTTCTGGAATGTACTTAAGGCAGCCCCAAACCACCTGTCCTCCCATGGAAACCCAACTAGGTAGAATTTAGCTCCCAATCCCAATTGATCTGCAAGTTCTTCTATGTCAAGAGCGATACTTTTGAATGTTCGTTTCGGATCAGGATCACTTTCTCCATAGCCTGGTCTATCAAAAGTAACAAGGTATGCCCCCATCTCTTCAAGTAACTCCTATTAAGACACCACCAATGAATTCATTTGTAACCAATCATCTGAATTTAGTAACCGACCAAAGTATAAAGGTTTTTCATTAGCAAAAATAGTTACCTTTGATACAACTGTATCATATTTGCTAGAGTCAATGGCATGGACGAGGATTATCTTATACTTGGCCACATCTTTAGATGCTCCAAGCTCCATGTAGGCCAGATGTCTTCCATCCCTAAGCTTTATTCTGGGGCCAGTAACGGGTAAACCTCCAGGAGACAACCCACACAATTTTGGAGGTGGAGGGCGCATTTCGTTGTACACCCATGCTAGAAGCCCTATCAAGAGAAAGACTATAGTTCTCCGAAACATCTCTGGAACAAAGAATTTAAATTCTAATAAAACAACTTAGAGTGAAAGAAGCATTTTCAGATTACAGTCTAGTAACAGAAACATTTGCCTAACCTCAACTATATACCAACAGTCTTAGATCGAGTACAGTTATAGTATGTCTATAGAATAACATAACATGCATATTAAGAGGTGTTGATTGAGTCGAATAATCAAGAAAATTAACTTGAATCCCTTCCAAAACCACGTTTACTTTTGTATACTTCACATAGTAATAAAGTCTTTGTTACCTGAAAAAACTTTAAAGTAATATTCTTGGAGTACTGAAGACTTTCAGCTCATATTGAAGAGAAGGTATCATTAACAGGAGATTAACAGTTTAATCCACAGTAAACTAAACATAAACAATTTATTTTGATCAAACTAAACATAAGTATTTCATATATTCTAGGTATTAATATGAATGCTTGAGAAGATTTGTAAGAAATGAACCTGATAAGAAGTGGAACCTCCCCTTGCTTTCCATGTGGTAGCTGAATGTAATAGAGCCCAACAATCTCGACAATGTATCACTCTAAATGCTCACCCATATTTATACATGTGTGTGTAAAGTACACATGGATGTCTGGTTGCACCGAGGTATATTTACAACACACACTATGCCTGCTTATAGTATGGTTAGGTAGGGAAGGATGCACGCTCGCTATATCTCATAATTTCGTACATTACACAAATAATAAAGGTACTGAAAATTTAGTAATTATTATGTATAATATGATTTGAATAATATATATAACTATTTATTATTGTTTTTTATTTATTTATATTTATATTCAATCTTACACGAAAACACAGCATAAAAAATATACGACATGAATATACACAAATACAAAACTACACAAATTCTGATCAAAAATAGACTAACACGGACCAATTGCGAATAGTTACGTAAATACAAAATTACACAAGTCCCAGCTGAAAGGACATTAACACGAACCAATTGGGAGGAGAGGAGAGGAGTAATAATGCAGTACCCTTTTTTTCTTTTTCTTTTTCTTTTTTTGACGGGAATAATGTACTTAACCTTGACCTTAGCTTACCAGGTATCTTTACATGAGGATGATGATAAAATGAGATGGGCCGTCTGTCTATATTTAAATAATGGGCCGTGACGTTTGGGTCAATGCTAAAGTATCAGGCCGAAAGAATATGCGAGTTCAGTGTGAGGCTGTTA
>PHNY01274646.1:452-13355 GCA_003724115.2 Anethum foeniculum | reverse complement strand
TACAAAGACGTATTGCAATTATTATAATTTCGGATCATAAATTTATGCAATCATTTTGTATTAGATTTTAGTAAGCCTATTTTACAAAGTCCATTGATATTAAATCGGTTGTACCTATCAATTATTTATCCTATCAATTATTTATCTTAAGTTGATTTTAGTATAGACAAGTACTTTCTTTATTCACCAATTTTTGACCTTTTTAGCATTTTTCTAGAAAAAGTAATCTAACCCGATTTTAGTATAATGGAACGAATTACTGACTCTCTAGCAATTAATCGATGCTTAATTTTGACTAGTAATCATCGATTTTAGAAAATGGAGCTAATATATAGTGCATGTTTGGCTGTTGGCAAAATCCACTAATATGACTTAAAAGCGCATTTACATTGTAATCAGACTATTTGGCAGATTTGAGAAACGATCTTATTTAATCCAGAAAAGTTAATATATTGGATGTTGAAGGACCCTGCTTTCACCATTCTACAATTTCATTTCTTACTTTTTCCGGATTATAATAATCAAACCTCATGTCTTGTGTAAAACTAAAATAAACAAAGGCCAGTTTTCATGTTTTTTTTAAAAAATTATTGTTTTAATTTTATATTCATGTTTTGAAATTTTCAAATTAAAAACATATTTACTTATTTATACTATAAAATTGAAGATGAAATATTAAAGTTTGGTTAGTCGATAAACTAGGTACTTGATGCGGATACCGAAACAGAGTGTGACACTGACAATACGTGAATTGCAAAACTTAATGAGATTACTGCTCATATTACATAAATATTGTATTATTACTTTAACTTTTTATTTTTAGTAATTTGTATTTCAATATTTATGTTTTATATTTTGTCTTTTTAAATTTTCTATTCATATATTCAATTGTTATATCAAAATTTTGATTGTTTTTAGAAAATTTTAACTTATAAGTTATAATTTACCAAACATTTCAACAACTTATAAGTAACTTTAAGTAAAAATTATCCAAACGCCTAAATAACTTATAAGTTACAATGATCATATAACTTATACGAAACTTTTCAATTTTAAGTCATAAGTTATATTTTTCAAGGAATCCCAGACGGGCCATAGTTGTTTTATTTGATCCGTTCACCGTAGAAATTTACCATTGTTTTATTTTCCTATCAATAGATAAAAAGTCAACCACCGTCCACCGGTTACAAACAACATAAAAATAGCTGGATAGATTAAAATACGGTTTTTCTATTTTATGGCCATAAGTATATAATAAGTACTAAATATTAAAATTTTGATGATTGATTGTTTCTTTTAACAGATCATTATACAGTTGAACCTCAATTTCGTTAAAATAATATCTTTTCTCAATATCAATATAATAAAAACGGTGTATTTTTATTCTCGATAAAATAATATACTCGCTATATTTTACCTAGTCTCACTATTACTTTAGAAAAGTTCAAGAACAAAAATTACAAAGTTATAAATTTGTGCGCTCAGTCCCTAGCACGTACTACAAACCCAAAAAAATAAACAAAGCCATCCCTTAACCTATTTACAAGGATATTAGTATGGTTTTACCGTTTGTGAAAAGATGTTAGGCAGTAAACCACTCCTATCAGGTAAAGTGTGTTAAAGTTATCAGGTAAAGTGAGTTAAATTAAAGTTGGTGAAGACATTTCTTAACATTTCAGCGTACAATAATGGAGAGTAACTTTTTTACTCATTATTAACTGTAGTAAGTAATTTATAATTATATTGATGATCGAGTAAGGCATCCATTGTTAATATAAATTTTTTCTTGTAATTTGTTTTTATGATATTGAATTTTTCTTAGGTTGAAAGGTCACGGGTGGATCCAGAATTTCTATTTTCTTCGTTATCATATGCTCAAGTGACTTCTAGAGTAATGAAATATGTTAAATGATAAATTCTCAATTGTTTCTGGTTCGATTCAAAGTAATCACGAAACTAAATAATTTGCACTCGTATAGTTTTATCGTACAAATTCACGAATGTAAAAACAAATTGTCATGCTTAGTTAAGATATGGAGCTTCAAATCTCTCATATACGAGAGCAAGTTTCGCAATGTCCTAATTCAAGCTTAATATAAAAATTATGTCCCAAGTATTTAGGACATATTTCCGGTTGAGCTAAATTACACTAATTTGGTACTGATTCCGAAAAAGGAAAATGTTGATAAGCTAACGGATGTCAGACCTATTGCGCTGTGTAATGTTCTCTACAAAATAATGGCAAAAGTTCTGGCTAATCGGCTTAAAACTATTCTTCCTGTCACTATTTCGGAGAACCAATCGGCTTTTGTCCCGGGAAGAAGCATCACAGACAATGTCCTCATTGCTTTTGAGATGATACATTTTATGCGGATGAAAAAAGGTAGCCAAGATGGTGAGGTTGCTTTAAAGCTCGATATAAGCAAAGCTTATGATCGAGTTAAATGGAACTATTTGTGGTCAAGGATGAGATCAATGGGGTTTGTGGAAAAATGGATAAATTGGATGAAGCTGTGTGTTACTACGGTTCGATATACAATCAGTTTGAATGGTAATAATGTGGGGCCAATAACTCCGAGTAGAGGTCTTAGACAGGGAGACCCACTCTCCCCGTACTTATTTATTCTCTGTGTTGAAGGGCTCTCAAAGTCTATTGAGAAAAAAACGGCTACTAGTGATATTAATGGATGTAGGATTAATAGCAATGCTCCTGCTATCACTCATCTATTGTTTGCGGATGACAGCTTCTTGTTCTTTAAGGCTACGAATCAGGAAGCTAATGCAGTAAAATGTATTCTAAACTTGTATGAGGAACAGTCTGGACAAGCCATTAACTATCACAAGTCAGGTATCTTTTTTAGCTCTAATGTTAGGAGGGATAAACAAAATGAAGTATCAGGGATTCTTGGAGTACATAATGATCTTCGGGGTAGCAGTTATCTTGGCCTTCCTTCTTTAATTGGTCGATCAAAGAAGACAGTGTTTAATTTTGTGAAGGAGAGGATATGGAGAAGGGTTCAGGGGTGGAGTAATAATAAGTTATCAAGGGCAGGTAAAGCAGTTATGATTAGGAATGTGGCCCAATCAATCCCCTCATATTGTATGTCATGTTTTTTGATTCCGAAAACATTGACAAGAGAGATTGAAAAGTTATTGAATGGCTATTGGTGGAAATCGGGTAGTAGTAATAGGAAGGGAATTCGCTGGTTAGCTTGGGAACGAATGTGTAAGTCTAAGGATCGAGGTGGACTTGGGTTTAGAAGTTTGTATGGATTTAACATTGCTCTACTAGGAAAGCACGTCTGGCATTTTATAAACAATCCAAGCTCACTGGTATCTCGAGTTTTCAAAGCACGTTACTTTCCAGAATGTCACATGTTGAGGGCTCAGAAAGGGGAGGGAGGTAGTTTTATCTGGAGAGGGATAGTTGAAGCCAAAGAAGAATTGGTTAAGGGTTTTAAGTGGGTTTTAGGAGATGGGAGGAGTATAAACATATTCTCAGATCAGTGGTTGAGAGGGAAGCAGGATTATCGAGTCGATGATCATCATTTGAATAGACATAGAAGTGACAGAGTTTGTGATTATTTCCGTTCAAACACCAAGGAGTGGGACGTGACTAAGATTATTCAAACTTTTCAAGATATGGATGTTCAGTGTATTTTGCAGACTAGAATTCCGCAGAATCAAATCCCTGACAGAGTAGCGTGGACAGGTACTAATAATGGCATTTATTCAGCAAAAGGTGGGTATCATTTCTGGTTTGAAAAGAGTCATAATACAGCGGAGGAGGATCTCTCAAAAGGGTGGAGCAAATTGTGGAAGTTGCAAATTCCTCACAAAGCTAAATATTTCTTATGGAGGTTGTGCAAAAATAATATACCAATTCGCAATCTTCTGCGAGGTAAGGGAGTGCAGACTACTATTATATGTCCTTTGTGAAATAATGATATTGAACATCTTAGACATGTTTTCTTAGAATGTCCTTATGCTCAAGGCTGTTGGTTAACTACGGGGGTGGAAATTAATACAATGGAAGTTGAAGAAGTTCCTGGTTGGCTACTGGGGAAGCTCTGTTCGATTTCAAGTGATAGATTAGTTACCATGGCGACAACTTTATGGGGTATTTGGATGGCTAGGAACAAGTGTGTCTGGGAGAACAAAAGAATGGAGCCAAATATAGCAATGAATTTGAGTCTGAGGATGGTCAGTGAATGGCAAGAGGCTCAGAAGGCGGGTGAGAGCATGAGGAAAAAAAGTAGTATAACAGGGGGAGCAGGGAAGTCAAAATGGGAGCTTCCTGAGGTCGGATGGTATAAGGTGAATGTTGATGCTTCGATTCAAGAAGGACATGCAGATTTTCAAATCGGGATGGTATTGAGGAATGACAGAGGCGACTTTGTTTCTGGGATGAGTAAAGTGGTTAGAGGCTATGCATCTGTCATGGAGGCTGAAGCTTCGGGGGTGTGGGAGGCACTTAAATGGGTTCAGATCAGTGGTCTGCAACAAGTAATTGTGGAGACAGATTCTCTCACTGTGGTAAATGCTTTATGTTATGGTACTGTGTATCAGCTAGAGGTTGGTGATGTTCTGAACTCTTGTCGCGATATCTTGAGTGTAAGAAGTGACTTGAGTGTTAAACATATTCGTAGACAAGCTAATAGGTTAGCTCATAATTTAGCTAAACTACCAAGTGTGTCTGGAAATGTTGATGTTTTTCATACTCCTCCGTCTGGTGTGGTGGAGATGTTAAGGAACGATTGTTTGAGTTGTGGTTAATGAGATTCTACATTCAAAAAAAAAAAAAAAACTACTTTCAACTTCAATAATGTGACTTGTCCTCACTATATATTTAATATTTTATTATTAAAAGTTTTCTTTCATTATTAAAGGACAATATAAAATAGGTGTATAATAATTTATTATAAAATATAGAGTAAAAAATGTAAAGGTGGCTAAATTTTTCATAAATTAACAAAATGTTGGTTGGAGTTTAAAAATTACAGTTTAGTGACTAGATTTGTCTTCTGTCTTTTAAATAAGGGGCGCCCGTTAAGTATCGTTAACTATGCGCCGTTAACTAAATAAAAATACATTAAATTACAGGATGGTGGCTATGTTTTACCCTACTTTTAAAATTATTGGCTGGATAAAAATAAAATATTTTCTATAATCGATGTTCTTGATATGAATTGAAAAGGAGGGAAATACGAAGAATTCGAACCCTAAAAGAATACTTATCAAAGAAAAAAAAACCTTAAAATGGTATTTTTAGTACAAGTTTAAGGCCTATATAAAAATTCCTAATTTTAATTCACTACAACAAAAAATAATATCTATAATATTTATTAATAAGCGAAACCATTTTAATTAAATAATAAGATTTTCCAAATCGTATATAATTATAATACTTCTATTTCCCGTAAAACTCTATATTATTTTTAGTAAAATAATAAAATTGTTCGAATTATACTATAAATACAGTACATTTGTTTCTCACAGAACTCTATATTATTTTTTAACGAAATATTAAAAATGTTGAAATAATATTGTAATTGAAAATCTTTTATAAATTTAATAAATAAATAGATTACACCGATTGTTTCATTTTTTTATAAATGTAATAAATTTTCTAGGTCTTGTGCTTCTCTCGAGTTATTTTCTAGTAAATCATAATACACTAATACACATTCATCATTGTTATTATATAAAATAAGATACAATCTCATTTTTTTATTTTAAAATTTTGAAATTCTGATGGGCCAATATTTTGAAAGTGGATGCAAAATTTAGCCACCATACTGTAATTTACATTTCACTTTTAAAAACTTAATAATAAATGGTTAACGGCACTTGACGGACGCCACTCTTTTAAAAGGCGGGAGCAAAATGTGGCCATCAATTTGTTATTTTTAAACTCGGGTCAACATTTTGCTAATTTATGAAAACTTTAGCCATCTTTATGTTCTTTATTCTAAAATATAAGACAAGGTAAGGAAATAAGTGACTTAAAATTAAGTGTTGAAGAGACATTGTTCGATCTTTTTTGTGTCAAATGCCCTAAATTATCATTTAGGACACCAAATAAAGTATCTCTCGATTTACTCTGACATGATATTAGATGGGATTGCTTAAAAATGACGAATTAGAATAATTCTACAGATTTGTAAAGGTGTCTGTTGTAGAGTTTTTTTTTCTATTTTTCTCTAAACGGTTATGTGACTGTATGGTTTTTCGTACATTTGAATGCAGATACATGTATTAAAGATTATTTGAGGATGTCAATCTCCTAATGTATTATCTCCTGCTATAAATTTTGTTTATTATATTTGGTATCTATTAATTTCATTTTTGTTAAATATCATGTATACATATATATATATATATATATATATTACTAATTATATTTCTTGCACTAAGTCGAGTATCCATAAAAACAACTTCCTTGTTATTAGCCATGATCTTCGTACTTTTTGCCATCCTTAGGTTTTGGTTTGATAAGATACCTGATTCCACCAACATATTGACTGGTGGAAAGTCTGCTTCTCCCGCCAATAATAGTCAAGGGTGATTAGGTCATTTTGACATTTTGTTTTTACACATTGTATATAAAGCTTTAGTGAGTAGAAGTCAGTTAGTTGTCAAGTTGATACAAACATTCTTTCTGTTAGTCTCTCTCTCCTCACTCTCTCTCTAGTTAGTTAGATCTAAGAAGCTTGTACTCCATTAATGGAGATTGCTGTAAATACTTAACATTCCTAGATAATGGAGATTATGTAGTTCTTATTTCAGTGATTCTACTTCATAACATGGTATCAGAGCAACAACGATCTTTGAGAATGATTCTTCATACATTTCATCGATTTTGAGGTATAATCGATCTTTCTTTTGCTTTCTTTCTTGAGTCGATTCATCATAGCATCGTTCTTCGTCTATAAGATCGATTGTTTACAACTGTTTCTTGGTGATTTGCTTGAGAAATGTCGTAGATGTGTTTACGATTTCTTCGATTTCTTGTTTTTTGGTATAGATCGCATTTGTTGAGTTTCGTTTAACAATTTCTGAACAGAATTGATCATTTCTGGTATTGATTTCTTGATTGTTGATAGTAATCGTTCTTCGATTATTTCTTCGTAATCGTTGATATATTTTTTCATATATCACTAAATTTCTGCTTGATCAAAATTGATTGAGATCTATTAACTCATGGAATTGACACAAGATCCAAATTCAGTCTATTTTTTGCATCCGTCTGATCATACTGGTTTGAAATTAGTATCAAATTTGTTCAATGGTACTGGATATGCGAATTGGAAACGGTCCATGATTATGGACTCACTGCTAAAAAACAAAATGTGTTTTGTGGACGGAACACTTGATAAACCAGAGGCTACGTCTGCTGACTACAAATCTTGGCGTAGATGCAATAGTATGATCATTGGATGGATAATTTCGGTTTTAGAGCCACAAATTGTTGCTAGTATCTTGTATGTTGACAATGCTAGAGAGATATGGTTGGATCTGGAAGAGAGATATGGTCAAGCCACCTCTGCACAGGTTTATGCTCTTCAACAGGAAGTTTTTCAGACGTCTCAAGACAATTTACACATAGCTGAATACTATACGCAGTTGAAGAAACTTTGGGATGAACTTGATAATTTGAAGCCTCCACCGTCTTGTGTTTGTACTCATTGCACCTGTGATTTAACTCAGAAAGTTGTGAAACTTCAACAGGATCAGAGACTTATAATATTTCTCATGAAGTTAACAAATCAATATGCAAATGTGCGATTTCACATTCTTCTAATGGATAATATGCCAACGTTGACTTAGGCTTACAGAATGTTTCTTCAAGAACAAAGACACAAAGAAATTAGCAATCTAACTCCAATTGTCAATGAGCCTGCAGCGTTTGTTGCAGATCGAAATCGACCTCAACAGTTTCAGAATCGTTTTGCTTCCAACTCTCAGAAGCCTCCTTACTCTCAATCATCTGCTTCTCAATTCTACAAGTCTTCTCAGCCTAAACGAGTAAACTACTATTATGATCATTGCAAAATTTCGGGACATAGTATTGAACGGTGCTTCAAAATCCACGGATATCCTCCAGGTTTTAAACCAGGACAGTCTAAGAAATATGCAGCCTGTGCAACTAATGATGATGCAGAATCAAGTCATACTCAGGAAAACAGTAATTTCTCAGGGCATATTACTCATGAACAATACAATCAATTGACGAGTCTTCTCAATGCTAAAACCACAGATAATGATACTGAAGCTTCTGGACATGATTCTTCTGGTACTACTGCTAATGCTCTCTTTGCAGGTAAACATTGCTGTTTCTCTACATTGCATAATAATGCTTGGATTATAGACAGTGGTGCATCAGATCATATGTGCCATGATATATCGTTCTTTAATTCTATTCGACAAATTGAAGATGTTGATAATTCCATTACAATTCCAGATGGCACACAAATTAAAGTTACCCATATAGGATCCATTCATCTCACCGATTCTATTATTCTTAAAGATGTTTTGTTTGTTCCAGATTTTAAATTCAACCTCATTTCTATTCATAGATTGTGTGCAGATCATCACTTCTCTGTTCAATTTACTTCTAATAACTGTATTGTCCAGGTGCCTTCAATGAGTCCACCACTCATTCTTGGTAACCTCTTAAATGGATTGTATTTTGCTGATCCAAAGTTTTT
Organism: Anethum foeniculum; assembly: GCA_003724115.2. NCBI lineage: Eukaryota > Viridiplantae > Streptophyta > Magnoliopsida > Apiales > Apiaceae > Anethum > Anethum foeniculum. The sequence continues at coordinate 4,644 of PHNY01274646.1, read as the reverse complement.
CAAATCTCACAAATCTAGCATTCATTCTTCTGTGTCTACTCCTATTGTTGGCTCAGCAATGTTCAACAGCACTACTGAAGCAGCTAAACTGTTGCATTTTCGACTGGGGCATGTCCCTTTTCATAAACTTGGTTTGATTCAAAACAATGTTGATGTTAAAAGTCTTTCCAATAGTTATATTTGTACTATTTGTCCTGCATCAAGACAGCATAGACTTTCATTTTCTCCTAGTGACATAAAAACATATTTCATATTTGAGCTTCTTCATGTTGATGTATGGGGGCCTTTTAGGCATGTTACTCATAACAATTGCAAATATTTTTTGACTATAGTTGATGACTTTAGTCATTCTACGTGGGTTCATCTAATGCAATCTAAAACTGATTCCATTCATATATTAACCAAGTTTCTACTCTTTGTTAATAATCAGTTCAAAGCAAATGTCAAAATAATACGCACTGATAATGCTAAAGAATTTTGTCATGGATCGATTATGCATCTATATACAGTCTTCGGAATTCTCCATCAAACTAGCTGTAGTGATACACCCCAACAAAATGGGGTCGTTGAACGAAAGCATAAACATCTTATGGAGACTGCTAGATCATTATTTTTTCAGTCCAAACTTCCAGTCAAATACTGGGGATAGTGTGTACAATGTGCTACTTTTCTTATTAATCGAATGCCTTTATCAAGTTTATAAAATATCTCACCTTATGAAAAACTCTATGGCACCAAACCTGATTACAGTGCACTTCGTGTTTTTGGTTTCCTTTGTTACGTTTCTACTTCTTCTCGTGATCGACATAAATTCCAGCCTCGTGTTGATCCAGCTGTTTTCATTGGTTATCCGCCCACTCAAAAGGGATTCAAACTTCTTAATTTGGTTACACATAAGATAATTGTCTCCAGAGATGTTAAATTCTTTGAACGACATTTTCCACTTCAATTTGGTCACAAGACAGGTTCCTCTCCTTTCTTTTTACCTATTTATACTGATATTCCTGCACACTTTGATAGTTTTCCATCAGATGTTTTTACTCCTGATTCCCCCTCTGTTACGAGCACTTCAGATAATATATCTTCTCACTCTCATAATTCACCACCTCCACTAAATTCTCCAGTTCACTTTCCACCCTTAACATCTTTACCACCTGTTAGACGATCTACTAGGTCTACAACACCACCTACTCGTTTTAAAGATTATGTTTGTGCATCTGCTGCGTCACATTGGTGTAACTTAGTTTCATATGTTTCATTATCTGCACCTCACAAGGCTCTTATTTCTACAACTACAAATCTGGTCGAGCCTGTTACGTATAATGAAGCTGCAAATGATCTTAATTGGGTTGCTGCAATGCAACTTGAGCTTCAGGCCTTAAATAAAAACAACACATGGGATGCTTTTTCTTTACCTCCTGGTAAGAAACCGATTAGTTGTAAATGGGTATTCAAAGATTAAACTCAAGGCTGATGGTTCTATTGAACGATACAAGGCCCTTTTAGTAGCTAAAGGGTTTACACAAAAACATGGGATTGATTTTCATGAAACTTTTTCCCCTGTCGTTAAGATGGCTACTGTTCGAACTATAATTTCAGTAGCAGCTTCGAAAGGCTGGAAAATTTTTCAGTTGGATATAAATAATGCATTTCTACATGGTGATTTGAATGAGGAAATTTATATGAAAATGCCTGAGGGAGTTCCAAAATCCTCACAATTTGGTTTGTCGTCTAAAGAAGAGCTTATATTGTTTACGTCAAGCTAGCAATGGTTTGTCAAACTCTTACAGGAACTGCAGATACAAGGTTTTAAACAGTCCAAGTGTGATTACTCTTTGTTTATAAGGAAAGATTCAGATCATATCACCATTGCTGCTGTATATGTAGATGACATCTTGTTAACAAGAGCAGATTTATATGCTATTACCATGCTTAAGGCTCATTTGCATAGGATTTTCAGCATCAAGGACTTGGGTTATCTTAATTACTTTCTTGGAATTGAATTTGGGTATACATCAGAAGGTATTACTCTCACTCAAGGCAAGTTCACTCGGGAACTTCTTCATGATAGTGGTTTTACTGATTTTAAATCAGTTACAACACCTCTTCCGCTTGGATTAAAATTGACAGCTGATATCCCTCTTTGTATCGTTGTCTTGTGGGCAAGAAGTTAAATTTTTTGACAAATACTCGGCCTGATCTTGCATACTCTATTCAAGCTCTCAGCCAATTTATGCAGTCACCTTCCACTACTCATTTCAAGGCTTTACATCATGTTCTTTCTTATGTATACTCTACTGCCAGCCAAAGAATTTTACTGAAAGCTAATGCTCAGTTAACTCTACAAGCCTTCACAGACTCTGATTGGGGTGCTTGTTCTGACACTCGTCGTTCGATATCTGGGTATGTTATGCTTCTTGGTAACTCAACTATTAGTTGGAAATCGAAGAAACAACCAACTGTATCACGTTCCCCTTCCAAAGCAGAATACCGTGCCATAGCTGCAGCTACGTCTGAAGTCACTTGGCTTATTCGTTTACTTGGAGAACTAGGTGTATCTGATTTACTTCCAGTTACTCTAAACTTTGACAGTCAGTCTGCTTTACACATTGCTAAAAACCCAGTTTTCCATGAACGTATAAAGCATATAGACATTGATTGCCACTTCACTCGAGAGAAGGTACTTGAAGGTCTTTTGCAATTGACATTTATTCCTACAACTCACCAATTAGCAGATGCTTTTACCAAGATCATACCATCACCTCAATTTAATATTCTCAAGTCCAAGCTTGGCATGACTAACCCTCTGCCTAGCTTGAGGGGGGATGATAAGATACCTGATTCCACCTACATGTTGACTGATGGAAAGTCTGCTTCTCCCGCCAATAATAGTCAAGGGTGATTAGGTCATTTTGACATTTCATTTTTACACATTGTATATAAAGCTTTAGTGAGTAGAAGTCAGTTAGTTGTCAAGTTGATACAAACATTCTTTGTGTTAGTCTCTCTCTCCTCACTCTCTCTCTAGTTAGTTAGATCTAAGAAGCTTGTACTCCATTAATGGAGATTGCCGTAAATACTTAACATTCCTAGATAATACGTAGTTCTTATTTCAGTGATTCTACTTCATAACATGGTCCAGTTCTAAACGTAATATACTTGATATGTTTAATTTGGTTTGATTCATATTATCTATTGAGAATTTCTTCACGATGTGCGTTCATACTATATTACAGATTCAAAGTCTCGGTTCTAAGTCCCTATAAAATTGATGAAGTGGAATTATTGTTGGAAGACTGAAAAGTTCGTACTTTAGTATAGAATTTTTTTTATGAAAATCATCAAAAAATGACGACAATTTCTCGCAAATGGTCAAAAATATTGTAAAGAAATATTTTACTATTGCAATCCACATTAACATAAAAGTGATGAACAACATTCAAATGTATTGTGCCTTAAAATTAGCAATGGTTTTAGAATGCACGAGGAGATAAAAAAATGATAAAGTGGAGCACTCGACAACACAAGTAAGAAAAATGACATCGATGTTAAATCATCGAAAACAAATTAATCGTGTATAAACGAACAGTTTTTTTCCTAATCTGCAACTTCGTTCACGTGTCACTTAGGACATCTCCAATGTGAGTCTAACATTGTCAAATTATCAAAAATACTAATATATAATTTTTTCTTTGTTCAATAATATTTTGACACCTTTTAAAAAAAAGTTCTCTAATAATTGATACTCAAAATTGTTAAGTTCTCCGTACATGTATAACTAAAATCAGATACAAGAATACATAACTTTAATGTGATGGAATACATTTTTATCATTTTGGAAGGGTGTTGGTCACTTGCTTGGTACTCTTAGCACTCCAATAGTTAGTCAACAAGAGTGCTATGCCACCTCATGTCACATGACACTTTGCATGACACTCAACTTGACAACTAAAATAATAATTTATTATTTTCTCTTCTTTACATGTTAAATAAAGCAATTTTTAATCTTCAGTAGCTAGCACATCTTCAAGTTATCTAGATAGTCCCTATATTTGATATATAAATAAATAAGATACAATAAAAGAGGAGGTGTGACATATATACATCTAGTACAAATATAGATTTTAGTTATTTAAAGGAGTGCCAAGAAGGTGCCAAAAATTAGCAACTTCTCATGACATTCTTTCTTACA
>PHNY01274642.1:1776-17474 GCA_003724115.2 Anethum foeniculum | reverse complement strand
GAGAGAGAGAGAGAGAGAGAGAGAGAGAGAGAGAGAGAGAGAGAGAGAGAGAGTAATGTCCAAAATACCTCATGTTCAGGATCCCACAATCTCTGTCCAGAGTGCTGGTGGTACCGATCTAACATTTCAGTAATGCTACATGTTCAAAGAAAATGTAAAATATTATATCTAAGTCAAGGAAAAACGAGAGGGCATACCATATCATTCATGTACGGATAGATTAGATAACATGAGTGGTGATGTATATGTGTATACCTGGTGGAGGGGCTGCAATATTCATAGAGCTTAGTAGGAGAAGCAAAGATGACAACAGAAACAGCTGCATCACAAAGAACAGTAATCTCCTTAGCTTTCTTGATCAACCCTTTCCTTCTCTTGGAATAAGTGACCTGCCTGTTATTTGTGTTTTCTATCCTTTTGATTTCTATCTTCCCTCTCCCCATTTTTCAGATTCTAGAGATAAGAAAGGAGATAACGAGAGGAACTATTATTGTGTGTATAATGAAGAGAAAATAAATTACAAGATGCATTTTCTATTATAGGTTAAGGGTACATTAAGCTTTCGGGGTAGTTCAGAAATGATGAGCAGTTTTAGGGCTTTGGTTTTAGCTTTTAACATCACATTGGACTGTCTTTTTTGCACGAATTTAATTCTTACAAATATAGACCGCATATTTAAAAGTTACTAATGCTAGTTCTTTTAAATTTCAAAAATATTATAGGAGTGTAGAAATTGTAATTACAAGTTCTATATTTTTGTATAGACTATATTTATTATTTTACCGAATTTTGTCAAAATAGATACTTGGTAGATTGTTACTATTATTATAAAAGAATGGAATATAGATAAATTAGACGAATTCAAGTAATTGAAAATTTGCGGAACATAAAATTTAATCTAGAGATTTATGTATCAATGTGTACATAAAAATTCAAAATTATATATCCCATGTTTTATCGGAATTCAAAATTGATGAAAATTGATTATTCGAAATTCTACCCTACGTAGTACCAAGTGTTTGACTGCTAAGGTTTGGCTGTTTGACGTGACTTAGTTAACGCAGAACAGAAAGTATGACATATTTGAATGTGTGAATAGTATTAGGTTTGTAAGCATCAAGGAAAATGTAGTATTCTCTCTCCCCGTCCTTAATATTTTCTTAGTATCTTTTCAAAACAAGAAAATAAGGGTAAATTTGATCGATCATATATGACTGCGGCTTAAACTAATCATCAGCGATCATATTGATGATCAACTTTCATTTGCTTTTTAGTCCAAAAAAAGAGAAGGAAACTTCCCGCCAAAGGGAACAAAATTTGCGGGGTTCAAAATTGACCGAGGGCGGTCATATTTATCTTAGGTCATATTTATTTTTTAGGTCCAAAAAACAGAGGAAAACTTCCCGCCAAGAGATCAAAATTTGCTGGGTGCAAGATTGACCAACCTCGGTCGTAAGCGTGTTTAAATAATCACAATAATATGTTATATTGTTCAAATGCATTGTGAAGTACATGATTTAAGTTCTGGAATTATGGGTTAGGCTGTTAATGTCTTACAATTTGAACGATGGATATTAACTTTGTTAGTTTTGAAGAATTTATGCAAAAAATCATCCAATTATATGCATTGCATCTTAGTTATTATAACAATTATATTTTTTTAATAAGTTCAAAATTTGACCGCGAATGATCATATTTAATTTTTTTGATTGCAGTTGGTCATATTTAAACCCTAGCCAGTGAAATTTATAAATTTGATTGCTTGTAGCCATATTTAAAAATGTGACCAATGTTTGCAATTTTATATATTTGAGTATTTGACCTTAGTTGATCGAATACATATTTAACCGTTTTACCTTTAACGGTCGAATATATAAATATGACCGAACTCGGGCGCGGTCAAATTTATAGTTTTGACCGCCGACGGTCATATTTAGAAATATGACTAATTGTAGTCAATTTTAATGAAACGGTTTTTTTTATAAATTTTGATAAATATTAAAATATTTAGTAAATTTTTTTAAAAAATATATTGAGGTACCCAATAAATAGTACTCCCTCCGTCCCAATAGGTTCTTAACATATGCAATAAAAGGTTCGGCATGCATTTTAAATCTTTTATCTACCATAGTTCTATAACTTATTTTTAAAATTTTATTTTTCTGAATAAAAGTTTAGACAATTAATTTTTATTCAGAAGAAAAAAAATTTCTTAAATAATTTATACAACTATACTAGATAAGAGTCTTAAAATACGTGCCGAATACTTCGTTTCAAACGTTAAGAACCAAGTGGGACGGAGGGAGTAACAACATATCAAAACATATTTAATTCACTATTCAAATTTAATTTGGAAGAGATAAATAAAGGTTGACTTTATATTGATTCAAGAATTTTGTAAAAATAAACCAATAATCACTAATTTCTAAAATTTATAAATATTTTATATGTTTAGTACGAAAACATATTGTATAGTGGAGATAAATATGACCGTCATCGGTGAAATATATAAATATGACCGCCGTCTGTCAATTTTACCCGTTGCAGATCTAAACAGCAGTGAACCTACTGCCTCCTTTCTTTAGTTTACTTTCACCATATCTTTCTTCTTCCTTCACTTCTCCCACCTTTATCCACTATAGCTCCAACCTTTGTTCTCCATTTTCATGAGATCTAATTAATGATCAAATAAGTTTCATTCTTTAGTTTTTGCATTTAATTATTTTTACTTTCTTAAAATTATATGGAGCTATTATTAAGTTGTATACATGTGCATAAATATTTGGGTATTCTTGATTTGTTGATAAAATTAGTGTGATTGTTAGTTGTGAACCATGCAAATGTAGTTAGTAGATCAATTTATTAATTTAAAGTGATTATTTATGTTGAAATGCATTCAACTTATATCATATGTATATATAATTTGTAGATGGCATTCGATCGTAGTTGGGTTGGTCATAGTCGGTACAATGATTTGAAGTACTTAACGGAAGAGTACAAAAATGGTGTGAATGATTTTATTAAATTTGCTTGTGATCATCTTGATCCTAGAGATGGAGGGCTAATAAGATGTCCATGTAAAAATTGCGTAAATAAGTACTTCAAGGATCCTAGTGCCGTGAAAGTTGATTTGTATCTAAATGGTATTATGGAGTGGTATACTAGATGAGATTTGCATGGGGACATGGATATGCCTCGAGTTGAAGTAGAAACAAGTTCACGTAATATTCATTATAGTGATGAGAATATGTATGATGCTTATGATATGCTAAAAGATTTGCGGATGCAAATCAACATTTTGAGAATTTTGAGGAAGAACCGAATGCAAAAGCAAAAGAATTTTACGAGATGGTGGAAAATGCTTCTGAGCCAATATATCCAAACAATAGGGATTTCACAATATTATCATTTGTAAACAAGCTACTACATTGGAAGCACAAGCATAATTGTACTAACAGTGACTTTGATGAGTTGATTGACCTTATTGGGTCGGTACTTCCCGTTGATCATAAATTGCCCCGTACCTATTATGATGTCTGAAAGATGATAAAGGGATTGCATATGGAATATGAAAAAATTGATGCTTACGAGAATGATTGCATGTTGTTTTACAAAGAAAATAACAACAAGACACGCTGTGATATATGCACTACAAGTCGTTACAAGGATAAAATGGATCCAAAAAATAAAAAAGATCCCATGAAAGATCTTGTGATACTTTCCTCTTACCTAAAGGTTGCAACGTTTATTCATGAATGAGAAGACCGCGGAAGATATGAGGTGGCACCACGACAAAGTCAAAGTTGAAGGCCAATTATGTCACCCGACAGATCGTGATGAGTGGAAAGAATTCGATTGTAGATTTCCAAGATTTGCGAAAGAGATTTGGAATGTCAGACTTGGCCTCTCTAGTGATGGATTTGACCCCTTCCGTGATGCACACGCTAGGGAGTATACTGTATGGCCCGTGGTTGTTGTGGTTTACTACCTTCCTCCATCTATGTACATGAAGGCTCCTTACATGTTCATGCCTCTTCTGATTCCTGTGCCGAATGATCCAACAAAAGATCTTCATGTTTATTTCCGACCATTGATTAATGAACTGAAAATATTATGGTGCACCGGGCAGAAACATATGATAGGTTTTCTTATACAAATTTTATGATGAAGGCGACATTAATGTGGACAATTAGTGACTATCTTGCACTTGGCATGCTTAGTGGGTGGTCTACGAAGAGGAAGTTGGTATGTCATGTTTGTAGGGGACAAGTAAAAGCCAAACAACTAAAGCATGGTAGTAAACCTAGTTTTTATGGCATTGCTAGATATTTCTTGTAACCAGATGATCCACTGAGAAGGATTACGAAGTTTGGAAATACTGAAACACATTCAGTTACAACACGGTATTCAGGATCATTGGTAAGGAGCATTTGTGAGGATATGCAATTTCCCCCTCCAGGAAATACATCTTGGAGAAAACTGAAGGACTATGGTGTGACATAATTGGACTCACTTTTCTCCATTTTTTGAGCTTCCGTACTAGGAGACACTCACCCTTCGTCACAATATTGATGTCATATACACTGAAAAAATATTTTTGATAACATATTTTGCACAATGATTAGTGACAAGAAGAAGACGAAAGACAACAAAAAAGCAAGAGAAGATTGTAAAGAACTAAATGTGCATCGTAAATTGTGGCTGGAAGATGATGACGATGCCAAAGGCGCCATATGTGCTTTCGAGGGATCAACTTCATAAGTTGTTCAGGTGGATTTACACACTTCAACTTCCTGATGGGTATGCCTCTAATATAACCAGGTGCATGAATTTTGAAAAAAAATTCTATTCACGGAATGAAATCTCATGATTGACATATTTTCATGCAAAAATTATTGCCTATTGTTTGCCGTGACTTACTACCGAGGCATGTGGCAGATGTTCTTCTTGAGTTGTCTCTTTTCTTCCAAGATCTCTGCTCTGCAAATCTAAAGTACAGTGACTTGGAAAAAATGGAGAAGGACATAGTGAGAATAATGTCCAAACTTGATATCATGTACACTCCTAGCTTTTTCGATCCGATGGAGCATTTGCCACTACATTTGGCAACCGAGTGCAAGTTAGGTGGCCCGTTTAATTTTCGATGGATGTATTTTGTTAAAAGATATTTACACCATTTGAAGTTAAAAGTTAGAAATAAAGCTCGAGTAGAGGGTTCAATAGCCGGATGATATATTGATGAGGAATGTGTACACTTTTGCTCATTATATTTTAATTCTAAAATTACAACCGTTCATAATCGACTTCGTCGAAATGAGCTACCACAACAATCTCATGATCCCAATTTTTTGGAAGTTTACACATATCCAACGCTACCTGGTCCACGGAATAGAGATAGAATCTTGAGTGATGATGAACATAGACTTGTAATGTACTATGTCCTTATCAACTCACCTGATGATGGAAAATATTACGGTGAGATATTTATCTTGACCATCGTTACACATACATGATAAATTTTTATTATTTAATTTACTAATCTAATTTAATGTTTAGTGGATTTTATAGGTTGGTGCAAAAACAATAGCGGCACTACAATGATGCCGAAAGAGATAATTTCAAAAAAAAGAATTTTTTGAATTGGTTTGAAAGAATGGTAATGTATATGCATGTATATACACATATATAATCTTATTTATGCACTTGTATAATTTTTGTTGTGTATAATTTTTTAGGTAAAAGATGATGAAGAGCTCAAGGACAAATTTATAGATTTAATAAGAGGTCTTATTTATAAATATGAATCTTATAAAACATGCAAGTGCAATGGTTACTAATTTGCTTGTGCAAATTTAAATGAGCTCACTTTGTCGAATTCCAGTGTAGTTGTCATTGGTGAGAAATCTTGTATAATCATAAAATTTAAGTTGTATTTGTGCTCCATTACATGTAAATCCAAATTTCACACATTTCAAATTGTAGGGACTTATTACAAAGAAATTCATGGGAATAATTATGAGCGACTACAAGAAGTTCTAAAGCTTCGATATCGAAATTGCCATGAAGTTGTCGTGTTCAAATGTCATTGGTTTGATCACACAAAACATGTCAAAGTTGATAGAAATCGGATGACTACCTTAGATGTTAAATCGAAATTAAAGGCCGAAGATGTATTTATGTTGGCTAGTCAAGCTCATCAAGTATATTATGCCCCAAATATTGCAAATCCAAAGTCATCATGGTATACGATCCTAACAACAAAGAGCCGACAAGTTGACGAAAGCGTAACATCTAAAGAAGAAAATGAAATGAATGATGAGGCTTTTCAAAAGGAAGTATCAAATGCTTCATCTTCACATGTGGAAAGAGTTGTTTTTCAAGATCCGACAAATTTCTTAATTGACTTGACAATGTTTGAGAACGATCATTTCGTGAATGACTACGTTGAAGAACAAAATGTGAACAATAACGAAAATCAAAAAGAAGATCTGAATGTTGATGAGGAAAGCGATAATGATGATTTGACCTAGTTCATTGTTTTCTAGTTAAATATTAAATTTCCAAAATTTCTTTTCATGAATTGTAATACATTTCCAAAATTTGTATACCTATTAAATATTTTAATTTAGAATGATTTCAAATTTTGGTATGATTAGGTTGTGGTTGCAATTTTTATAAACAGGATTGTTACTTCAGTAGCTACTGCATAAAAATTGGAAGTTAAACTAAATTTGACCGGGGCCGGTCCAAACTAAAGGACACGAGTAAATTTGACTGCTACTATATATCTAATATGACCGCAAGCAGTCAAATTTACCCGTGTCCTTTAATATGGACCGGCCTCGGTCAAATTTAGTTTAACTTCCAATTTTTATGCAGTGGCTACTGGAGTTACAATCCTGTTTATAAAAATTGCAAACCAATCATACCAAAATTTGAAATCATTCTAAATTAGATATATGTATATATATAAAAACTTTTTCCCCACAATTTTATTTCCTCCCACTTTATTTCTTTACACAATTTCAACACCGCCGCTCTCAAGTATTAGAGCATATGCACCGGGGTAATATTTTAAGTGATTCAGCTGCTTTTTCAATTGACTCATCAAAAGTTAGCATGCAGCGACAACAAATCAAAGGCATCAAAAACTGATGCTCCTTTGATTCATTAATATGGCCATTAAAAATCAATGGAGTTGCCGATGGCCGGCAATTGTATAGGTCTCATCTATTTTCACTTTTTCTCTGCTGAACGTGCTTTATTTTACTTGTAATGTACTACAACGGCTATATCTTTATAGGTTAGTAATATTTTATCAATATTATTAAGTAAGATAACTAATATTATGTAATAATTTATGTGATGAATAGTAATTGATGAATTGATGGAATTTTGCTGGTGTATAAAAACTAAGAAAAAAAGTTGATTTAGTGTGAATAGTAAATAACTCCATTGATTCAATTAATGAATTGATGAATTAATGCTCCTAACGGGTGCATATGCTCTTAGGGTTTCATCCCCATCAACAAATCTTTCTCAGATACTTTGAATCTATACCAAACGAAGCCAAATGAAGCAATACCTCTGGTATATTTTGATTAACTTTTAGGGTTTTGTATATTTTGGGTATTAGTTTGTTGTATAATCGATTATAGTTGTATTTTGGTGATTATATTTTGTTCAATTATCGATTATTGTTGTATTTTGGTATAAACTTTTTGTATTTTGGGTTTTTTTGACGATTATTGTTGTGATTTTTAAGACATGTGTATGGGTGTGGGTTTAAATGTATGTATCTGTTATAGTTGTGGGGTTTTTTTTGTATTTTGGGTTTAAATCCCTGTTTTTCTCTGTGGGCTTAAATCTCTGTTTTTGGTTTATGCTTCGGTTTACAAAAATCTATGTTTCTGTTGTGGGTTTATACCTCTGTTTATGTTTATCTTTTTGGTCACCACAAGAATTACAGTGAGCCTAATCCTAATGAAGCTCTTGTTATTGTTATGTTCTTGTTGTTGGGTTTTCTTTATTGTGTTCCTTAACTGCTAGCCGCCGTTGTCAAAATGAAGCAATATGACGTAGCCGTCTCCGTGTTTAGGGATATGTGCATTAAAGGCATCCCTGTTAATGTATTTACCTTTAGTACTGCTATTAATTGTTTTTGTCATTTGAATCATGTCGATTATGCCTTGTCTTTGTTGGCTGCAATCATCAAGCACGATTTTGTTCCAAATGTGGTTATATATAACCACTGGAGATTTTGAGGGGAATCTTTCTGATTTGTCTCAAACTTTACGATTCACCCTGGGCAAGATGCTTTAAAGTGTACAATGGGGATAAGTACTTGTTTCTGTTAGGGATGTCTGACCACATTAAGTCTTGTCTTTCACTTTGTCTTAATACAGGTGATGCTGGCAATGCTAATTTAGCCCATATATGTGAAATCTTGTTAAATATGTGATTTCTCCATTAGAAAGGGAATAATACTCGGACAATATGTGTGTGCTATACTTATATACTTTCTTTCTTTATATTTGTTTACATTAGGATGTTATTAGTATACTATCTGAAATTACAGTACTTTTGTATAGTATGTTGTTCAACTTAAAGGTCTGCTATGTGACATTGCTTGACATTGTACTGTTTTTGGTATCTCTGTTTTTCTTCTTTAAATTTTTATGTACTGTCCTTTGTGATATTTTTGTGTTTCATATTAATCATCACACTATTTTTGAAGAACTAAGTTTTATTCGACATGTTAATTTATGCAGGTTGGTTGGTCAAGTTTTTTGGTAATTTTGTTATTGGTTCTTATGGCGTTGGGGGCTGGTAGCAACGATGGTAATAGAGGATGAAACAGAGGGGGGCGTAAAAGAAGTTGACGAGGAAGACCTGGAGAGATGGGTGGTAATAGAAGGGGAAATGTTAGTGGGGAGGGAACGAGTCATGGACGAGATAGGGAGGAAGGTAGTGATAATGAAGGGAATGAAGAGAATGGTGACGGTAACGAAGGACAGGAGAGTCAGAATGTACCGAATATAACATTTCAGAGAGCGAAACTTAGCTGTTGTGTTGGTGATTACAATAGGAGACCAGCCACTGATGCAGATAGGCATATTATCCATTTTATTGATGGAAGAAAGTATTTTATGATCTCTAATTGATTATGTGCATTATACACACACACACACACACACACACTATATTATATATATATATATATGAGTTTCTCATTGTATCTAATAATTGTGGTATCAAGGAGGCTAAGAAGAAAAAGACTTTGAGCTACATTATGAAGGTGAATTGGGATGAAACTACACATGAATCAAAGAGAGCTGAACGTGAAGCCTTTTATAACCGTTGTATTATGGAATTTAAGGTATTTATGCATTTTTCTTGTCTTTATTTAGTCAATTTATTGCCCAAATTGTATGCCATTTTACCTTGATACGTGTACAATTATCTCTTTTAGCAGAAATATTACGCTTATCCAGAAGGATATGAAGAAGAGGGTGATATAGCTGTTAAGGAGTATTTGAAAAAGAATTGTAAGAGCCTTCTTTATCAGGAAAAGGCCAAGGCATAGAAGGATGCTAGGATGCGAGGAGAGGTAGAATGAATAGGGCTACTCGACATACTTTCAAGCCTCATTATTTCAGCCAGGGCACTTGGGACAGCGTCAACAAATACTGGGAATCTGACTTATTTAAAGAGAGGTCAATCAAAGCCAAGAAGGCCCGAGCACAATTGGAACATCAACACTACAGCGGGGCGATGCCTTTTGATGAGAGATGAGAGGTTTGCAAATTTCATTGAGTTATTTATGTAGTTCTTGATTTTGATTACTCGTATTTAGGGTTACAATGTATATGATCTCTTTTTTAGTATAAATAGCAGATAATACTAACGATATGTATAGATTAGTCGATCAAGTTAAATGATATTTATCCCTCGACACATCTACATATACAATTTGTGACTTCGGATTAAAAAAGCAATAAATTTAGCACTTCAAGGAAATACTAATGTTGTTGCGTATAATGAGGAGAGTTAGAGATATAAAATCTTTGAGAGCGTGTTTATATAGTAAAATACTACTACTGGAGCTCAATAAGTGCAGGATGTTTGTTAAAAATATAAATGTCTCACCTACGTTCAAGAACTAAAACATAAACAAATGAAAATATAGTAAGGGTGTGTACCTAAACGCACTCTCTGGTTTCAAGTAATAAAGAAGGGAAAGTAAAGGGTGTTATGAGCTTTTAAAGGCATGAAATCATTTTAAAAACATCACTGGTTTTAGAAGGTAGAGTAAAGGGCCATATGCATTTAAAGATTGTGAGCAGAATTAAGAATATATATCAGCTAAAAAAGAATGACCAACTCTGGGCTAAAAAATTTAACTGAAATTAATATAATTCTGCATATTAACCAACTGGTAGTCATTCCTAGCATTGCAGTCTTACATATTAACTGATGATGTGTCCCTTTTACGTTGATATGAGAACTTTGATTATGTTTTAAAAAGCATTCAATAAAATTAGCAGTAGCACCCTGCTTGTAATTCAATAAGTTTAGCGGTAAAATTTAATAAATTTATTGGTTCATATTATTTCATTAATCATTTAAAAATAAATTAAATATCTATGTTATGTACTTATCCTTAATTAAATTAAATATTATTTCAGCTATGTTCAATTTCATGGCTGTATTTTCATTTGATTGAGGACTGCTAGTACTTATCATGAAGTTCATATACTTATTTGCTGATGTATATTATATCATGTATCTAAATAAAGGTTCCTATTATAAAATAAATTGATACTGCTGGTTTTATACTTACATATTTAGGAATTTGTGTTTTTTGTGAATTATTTTTAATGTTAACCTCTAATTTACAGTTGTTGGAAGAAGAAAATCAAGGGCCTTTATCTGATATGGAGTTTATGGACTATGTGTACCACTTTGATAATCTAGCTGCTATAAAATTTAAGGTATATAAATTTAGTTATGATTTAGTTCTTTCTTGTATCCACATATATCTATCTCTATATCCACATTCATTTTAATCCTGATTCTTTGTTATCGTTACTTAAAATTTTTCAACTTGGTTGATTAAGTCTGGTCTTACATTTTACATGTTGTAGGAGGATTGGAAAGGGTACGGGCTTCGCAACCCACACCAAATGAGTCGACTTCGGATCCACCTCCCTCACCAGGTAGCTTGAAGAAGAACCACCGAAAAAATGAATTGACTCTAACAATAAAAGCAAGGCCTGCGAAAACAGGAAAAGCGCTTCTTCATCCTTGACATCCAGTGGCTGAGATTCTTGGAGGCTATAGGGCAGCGGAACTGACTAGCTCCCAATCCACATAAAATTCGCGTGCCTCTTCCCAACAAATTTCTGATAGTACACTGGATCTGATAGTGAGGGTTTCCGGAGAGGTGCACCTCGTGGTTCATTCCTTGGAAATGAGGGAGGTTCCACGAGCATACTAAATGATTGGATGCAGAGCATGGCCACTGCAGCATTCCCGAACCAAGATGACCCAAAGCAGCAGGAGTCATGGACTGAATATATGCGGCTAGCAACTGCCTTTGTTGTTGATGCTTTGGCATTGAACAAAAAAGGTCATTTTGAGGTAATTTTCATACCTTTTCTAATACTATTATGATTTCTCAGAACTACAGTACTCTGTTGCTGAATATATTTTAGTTTTGAGTGTTCATTCTACTGAATTTTTCAGATTTCACTATTTAATTAATGTGCAAATTCTGTTGTTACATTATTTCGTCAGTCCATTTTTTACTAAAGTAAAAAATAAAATTTCAATTATATACAACTTTTAATCTGATTATTTAGTGGGCTGCCTGTTGCATTGTTATTACTTTGTTGGTCGTTTCTCACGTCTACTATAATATTATCAGGGTTTAGAGTTACAATAGTAAATTTATACTTTTAAACAAGATTTATAACACATTAAATATGCCCCTTGGTACATTTTGCTAATTTAATTACTGCTTAAAATGCATGTGCGAGGCTTAGGATAAAGCATATGATACGTGTGACTTCTGAAAAATATCGATAACATGCAAGAAATTACCCTTCAATCTGTTTCCTTGAATACATGTTCACAATTTGTAAATATCATGCATACGACATACTCTTTGCTTTGTCAAAATCTTAATGATACCTCGTACGGTACTCCACCTGATCAGATGTAATGATATATTATTATTTTTTTTCCGTTTATAATGCTCTTGAAAGAGATTTCAACAAATTAATATCTTTTTGGCATATAAAATTATAAACGAAAATGATTGTATAGATGTAAGTTCAATATCAATAATAATATCCTGAGAAATCATGCTTCTTGTAAAATTTTCGTCACTAGGAAAACGCAAGCTATGTTGCTTCCTATTGTTAATTTGAGTCTAGGCTAGACTCTTGATAGGTCTTATTGGTTAGGATTGCTGGTACGTATAGATGTTGAGGTGATGTAGGTAGCACAAGTTCTTGTTGAGTTGGACTATTGTAGTAATGTTGATGTTTTTGCTAGGGTTCACTGGTTTGAAATGGTTAAATGACGCTAGTGCCAAATCAGAGTATTTGAGGTTTAGATTTAAGGTGTTTAGTTTCTATTAAATTTTTCTCCATTCTAGCCAATGTAATGATCTATCTAGTTTTCATATGATTGAACCTTTTCGCTCCAAATTAAATTTGACCAAGTAGCCCACTGATGTAATTTCCAACGTGAACCCCGATCCTCGAAATTAATTAGAGCCCTGAGCTCCTTTTTTTTCCCCTAACAAATATCGCCTGAACCATCCTATATAATTTTAAATTCCCCACTATCCTTTTCCAGACTCTAAACTACAAAGAAATATCTGCTAGAAAATGATCTGAAAGGAGCTCTGGTTTGGAATTACATGAGACAGAAACCCCATATCAGCTCTCCTTTTAAAGTGCAATACTGAAATCTAATTCGATTTAAAATGATCTTGTTATTTTGTTGTTATTTTGTTATTGCACGTTATAGAGATTATATGTTTTACTACAGGGTACTAGAATGGAAAAGGCGTCCTTGAGTTGCAATGATTTTTGAAGCAACAACGATGAAGATGAAGATCAGGATGCTAACCGCTACTCCCCCCATTAACTACTACAACTACAGTAGGTTTATTTTGGTATAGACCGACAATCTAGTGTCATCTCGTAGCTAATCCTTTGCGATTTAACTATTAATGTCTAGCTAACTTTTTGGGAATGAAATTTATGTCTCATGGCTAAAATTAGTACTGAACAATTAATTTTCCCTGCTAGCTTAACCTTTTGGGATTGAATTAAATGTGAAACATTTAACTATATTTTGGTATGTATAACCTTCTGGATAATTATGTAAACTATTTGGGTGGTCTGATTTGAAACTTGTCTTTAAATTGTTTGATTTTGGTATATTTTCTCAGATTGTGAATGTTGGTCCTGAGGGCCGACCTGGTTTTTTTGGGTAATGGTATGTTAAATTTGGCGGCTTGTCATCGCATTTAGCATATCTAAACTTCATGGAATACTTATATTTGACTAATTGTAGTCACAATTTGCTTCTTATATTTGACCAGAATTAGTCGCTTTTATAAAATTGACCAACTCAAATGGCGTCATATTTATAAAATTGACCAGAAAATAAATCAGTCAAATTTATAAAATTGACTGATGCTAGTCGGTCGAATTTATAAATTTGACCGAAAATAGTTGTTTATGATAAATTTCACTAACTCAAATGGCGTCATGTTTATAAATTTGACCAGATACTAAACCTACAATTGACTGAGAATATGGTGGTCAAATTTATAAATTCGACTCCCGGTCATCGTATTTATTTGCAAGAGGCGGGAAATTCAATTTTTTTTCAAAAATTTGAAGTCAAAAGCTTGGTTGTTAAGTCAACGACTAGTCGGCTAGTCGACATAGGAGAGAAAGTCGACACTCGACTGGTCCAGTTTGGCGTCCATGGGTTTTATCTGGATCCGAGCCGATTATAAACCGACCCAAACAGAAAAATTAGTGATTTTAATAAAACTTACTTATTTTTATGATTATAGCATCCATCTCATCTCATATCCCGCCGTCTCCATCTCCAATCTCATCCCATGATGACCAATCTCATCTCCGGCGGCTCTCTGACGCTAATCGCTGGTAAGTCTCTTCTTCTCCTTCTCTTCTCCCTCATCTAATCTCTCTTCTCCTTCTTTTCTCCCAACTTTTCTTTTCTTCTCTTCTCCCGACTTTTCTTTTCTTCTATCATCTTTTTTCCGCGACGTTAAGTATACATACAGTCGGTCTGCGTGTATATATACATGTTTTTTTAACTTTTTATTTCCAAAACATTTTTTTACTTTTAATTTCAAATATTTTTATTTATTTCATCTCTTTACTTATTCTCGTTCCAACAAAAATTATTTTTTCGTTCAGTTTTTTGTTTCTTTTATTATTATTATTATTTATTATTTATTCTTTTGCATATAAATGAATTTTTTTGTTCAGTTTTTTTGTTTCTTTTTTTGTTCAAATATTTTGTTTTTGTTTTATCATCAAAAAATCTCCAATTATCAATTTTTAGTATTTTACACATTATTTTCTTAATCAAATAACACATTATTGAATAAAAATTTCTTTTGTTCAATTTTTAGTTCCTCTCGACACTGTCAAAATTTTACACATATTGAACAAGAAAAATGGACAGTTTTTAAACAGGCTTCTTGTAATATTCCTTAGTTTTAGTTTTTTCACTTTATGATGCATTATTGTGTTTTTTAGTTGCTTTCACTCTATGACTCTGGATACTTGAACTTGTTATCTATTAGTTTTATTTGAATTATGAAATTGATATGTGTTAACTTATATTATATATTATAATTACTCTAAATATATGTATGTTGATTATTTGTCGACTTTTTAAGACTAGTCGGGTGACTTGTCGACTAGTCAATTTGAAGGTACTCGGGGGCCTTGGCTCGACTTGTCGACTTAACAACCATGGTCGTAAGTCAAAATTTTTAATTGATCGCTTTCGGTCAATTTTAGTCGGTCAAATATAAACTGTCAAATTTAGCATGTCACACTAAATATGACTGATTTTGCTAAATTTGACCAGTCTAAAAAAGATCGACATAATCTGGTCATATTTGGTTAAATATGACTGAAGGTGGTCAAATTAATCTAAATATGACCGAAATTTTTCGGTCACATTTAGCGTTTTTCTTGTAGTGTTTATCATTTTTCACAGGTGGAAAGACCCAATCCTTTCTTTCTTACTTATTTTTCTTAATTAAGTTTTTTATTTTTTCCGCTAATCTCTCAATTTATTTGGGTTTTGTTCAGTCTCTCTTTGTGAGAGTTTGGTTTATGTTGGTTTGTTTTGGTGTTATTCATGTCCGGAATTATAGATTTGCGGGATTTTCATGGTTTTGATTCAGTAATAAACGTTTTTATGAGGTAGCATGTACGATCGATTGCGCAAAATAGTTGGGTGGCAGCAATACATATATTCCTATCATCTTGAAAAAATTATTTAGTTGCCTCTCCAAGAAGGAAGGATTCAACAACGATATGTGAAAGGCATATGTCATAGCCTATTTGTTTCATTCGAGGATTTAACTCAACTCAAATAAGAATGTAATAAGTAAATAGCAGTTC